>JAIPRL010001909.1:0-70338 GCA_025469235.1 Pemphigus obesinymphae
AAATCCTCAGTTTCTCCACACAGACTTCTCACTCTTGTACTCGCCCCTTCATACATATCTTCAATTATGTTCACATACACCTTTGGTAATCCTTTCTTCATTAATGCCCACTTTAAGATCTCCCTAGAAACCCTATCATAAGCCTTCTCTAGATCAATAAATACCATACACAATTTCTTTTTGATTTCTCTGTACTTCTCTACAATCTGTCTCACACAAAATATTGTCTCCATTGTTGACCTCCCAGGTTTAAACCCAAACTGATGTCTAGTAACAGTTGTTTCACCTCTTACCCTTCTAATTATATGAATTTTAACCTTAATTTTTTTAATAATTTGAGTTATATATAACAATATTTGTCAAAAAATTTACGTTGTTATACCGTTGAATATTTTATCTAATTTGATTCTTTTTTTGTTTTTTAGGTAAGTACACGGGTTCTTTTGAAATTTATCGCCAACCGAAACTATTCTAACCAAATACTTCCAATGAAATCTAAAAATATTCCGGATAAATGTAATGGAAGGTTTTCATTCGTAAGATTGCATGAAATATTTTCAACATTTATTTTGTAGCTGCAGATCCAGACGAGAACAAATCCGCACTTGGATTATCGATACTCGGCTGAGTCTAACGATTTATAAAATTATTTTCGAAAAAAAAATAGTATTAATATTTCATTATGTTGTAATTTAAAAATAAAGTATTCTTAAAGAGTTATTTTTCAATAGGATTGAAATACTTAACTATATATATATATAGACCATGTTACAATATATGTTTTGTAAAATTATCGTCTACAAAAATGCAATTGTAAAGAAGTTTTTTTAGAAAAATTTTTTTGATATTTCATCAAAATTATTTTGTGTCAAAAAAACAAATTTTTTTGTTGAATATGATACATAATAATGAAATATAGTGATAATAATAAGAATGATTCCTCATTATTCGTTATTCGTGTTCATTTAATTGTGTTGAAGTATTTTGCATAGCTTAGCATAATACAATTATATTTTGAATTTTATTTTCATTTACGTTTCAAAAAGTATAAATCCACAATTCTGTGGACATATTTTACCATTGATTATCAAAAAAGGATAAATGAATTAAAAAATTAACTGAAATAAGTTAAGTTAAATGTATCTAAAAACAGTTACATATTAACTTATGTCTGTCAAGGCTAATGGAGTAAAAGAATTTGGAATATTGGCAATTCATTGAATATGAAATATCTATATAAATTAATGAATGTTAGTGTATGTAAGAAAAACATTTTTTAAAGTACCTACGTTGAGAAATTCTATTTAAATTTTGTCAAAATATTTGTATTTTTTAAATATTTTTATTAGATTATTTATTAAAAATATTTAACGTTGTACAAATTAATAAATTTATCGTAAGTGCATTTTAAATAATATTTTTAGTTTTTTAAATTATTTTGATTTTAAGGCCTATTAGATTAAGAAAACAATAAATATGTTTTCTAAATAACCTATAAAAAAGAGATAAATAAATTCATACAAATTTTATAAACAGTAATGAGACATCGGGAAATATGTGGAAAATCTTCCGTTTACTGGTCAAAAACCACAAAAAATGTGGTACTGGAACAGCCTTAAATAAAATTGTGTTTATAAAAAAAATTTATATAAAATATAAAAAAAAAATAGAATTATAAAATAATATTTATACCTATATATACCTATATATATCATGATTGTTATTATAAAGATATATTAAAATTAAAATTAAATACTCAAGTAAATACGATGTACATTACAACTAGATAATTAAGTTAGGTAACTGATATAATGCACAAATAATAAAACTCATTATGTGTTAAAAGTTTAAAAAAAATAAAGTATGTTTATTAATTTTCTTTTGATAAAACTTAATTCTCCCTCGATTTGTTTAAGTTTCTGTACTCTTCAAACTCCAATCTTCAATTATTATATCATCTATAGCCCAACTTTCATTTCTAAGTGAAAAAAATATTTGATTGAACCACATTGTATCAGTATTGAATATAACAGTAGTTTTCAGCAGTAATAACTGACAAAAGTTTTCTGGAATTTTGTAGAGATTTCAAATTTACTTTCAATCATTTTCGACCTCTTTGCAATGTTTTAAATTCAATAAAAATATTAATATCAATCAATGTATAGCTAATTTTGGCAAAGAAACTCGTTTTTGAGTTCCACTATGTTTTGTATAAAAATACCATTCAAACCCGTATGTAATGATGAATTTTAATATTAATAATTTGAATATCAAACTTGATTAGCTTATAATTAATATTTCTGCAATTTTTAAAAAGAAATAACCAATCTTATTGTTATGGGACAATCGTTATTTTTCTGACTAATATGTATATTATGGTCACGCAGTCCGTTAACAATTGTGTGATTTCATTTGTAAATAACTTGATAACACTATCGTCTATCATATTTTAATGATATCATGTAAATTATTTATAAGAATAATTATTAGATAATTGATCGTATGATTTCATATCCGTGTAAATTTTATATACAATATTCTCTGTGAATCGTTACATTTAACAATTCAGACATTACGTTATTTAATGTAGATGATGTTCACTTCAATATAAATGGTACGGGGGGAGGGAGGGGAGAGTCGACTGTGATCAGATGGTTGAAACGCGTGTTTCAGCGCACGAGGTCCCTAGTTCGACTCCCAGGTAGCGAATGGAGTAGCCAACGAAATTGTTCTCGTATAAAACTATTAATTTAGTACGAAAACGATGCAAGGGAGGGAGAAATAGTAGCAGTGACCCCGGGTCCCATTAGTTGAATGATCTTTTTATTTTCATTTGCTTTTTATCTCGGGACTTGCGAGTCCGTCACAGAACAGGTATGCCTAAAAAGATAATAGTATATTTTTAATTTTTCAAACTCATCAAATTAAATAGAGGAAAATCTAACGGGGTTAATATGTTGATTTTTTTTTTATTGGGAGGGAGGTAGTAAGTCCATCAACATATAATAAGGCTAATGACGACGACTTTTTTTTTTTTTTTGACCGTGTCTTGTAAGATTTACACATTTAATCCTATTTTACTTCCTTCTGTCCATCCATCACGCTACCTGACAACTATAAATAAAAACGGAAAAATAAATCTCAAAAATTTCTACCGTAGGAACAATATTTTGATAGATTATGTCAGTATACCACTTTTTCTCTTATCGAACATATGCTATACAGGGTGTGATAAAAGTTTCCCCTGAAATTTTGTGGTCAGTATATGAAAAATCAAATAAGTTTTCCAAAATTTTTTTTTATGTGATTGAGAGTAAATATTTTTCAGATGATACCACAAACCATATCACAAATGGTATCCTTTGAATTAATTTAATACAAATTTTAGCATATTTTCTGAAGCAATACCTTTTCATTACGTTCACCGGATCATATTATCTTGGGTTTTTTCCTAATAACGTCTGGAAACTCTCGGGATTGTTATTTCTTTAGAATCATTTGGTATACTTAGCGTGAGAAATGATAGCGAGAGCAATTACAAATTTCAGAACTTATCTGTAGAAGCAATGTAGGTATTCATTACTTAAAGGGCACAATTTTTTAAATGAATTAAAAATATATATAATACTAAACTACATATACAATGATTGTATAAAAATATATTTTGGATAACTCGTTTCTATGCTTAGTTTTGACCTCCAAGAAAATCATTATACTACACCCTGGACAGTGTACATACATGTCACACACAATCATAGATATACTCTTGTGACAAGCCACACACACACGCAATGTTCTCTAAAGAGTAAATCCAGCGATCGGAATCATTCAAATTTCATTACGCAATTGTGTAGTCACGATAGAGAATAAATATTGATCTATTTTTAATCATAAAACAAACTATGGGATTGTTTTGAAAAATTAATAGAGCTTTTTACGAAAGTGCTTTGTAATCACTAGAAAACGAAAAACTTCAGTTCAATTATCATTTACGTGCATATATAAACACTAAACATTTAATTTAGCAAAGATGGAAAAAATCAAATTTTTCCCAAAAAGTAACTAAAAATATAATATTTCATATTATTTCATGACCTTTGCTGATTTAGAACCTTTTGTATATTAAATTTAGCCGATTCGCTAAATTTATCTTCGCAGTAAATTATTTATTTAAAAATTAACTAGAAAGACGCTTTTAAATTTCAATATCATACATTCTTATACGGTATAAAAGCATTTTTATTTTCTTTACTTACATTTTTGACCTTCAAATCTCATTTTATCATTTAAAATCTTAGAAAATAAGATGATATAAAAATTCAATTCAGAATCTTTATGTGTTAATCAATAATGTAATATCATATTAGAATCCATATTTAATTACTTTTACAGAAATGTATAGTTTAAAATCATTAATTTTTAGCGAACGATAAAATTATGATCGTAGGATGTGGATGCAATTTACAAAAGTAGACTGTTGAATATTTAATTATTTTCAAGATTTTTAATCCAATTGGTACAATTAATTTTTAAATGAGCTAATGAAAATAACTATTTAAAGTGTTCATTCTACTAACTTAGTTTTTGCAATTATGATTATTTTGGAAATATAAAATATGTTTTTAAGGTCATTTTCATATTTTGTAAGCACTAGAATTTTTTTTGTTTACCATTAAAATTCAAGATTTTACTGAAATATTTATTTGTAAAATTTTTATTTTATATTAATTTGAATAATTTGAGTTTATTTTTTCTGTTAACTCGTTCATCTTTGGTGATTCAAATATTTTATACTTTGAATTGAAAATTTGGAAATTATACTTTTAAGTTTTAAATTTTGAAACATATTATATTTTAATTTTAAAACATAAATAGGTACGTATTTCAATAATAGTAACATTACGTAGCTAATTGAATGAGATCGGTAAGTCCGTTGCTATCAAATTATATTATATAGTCAATTATTTTTACCTTATCAATCAACTTAAGTAATTATTAATTAATGATAAACTTATTATATTGAATTATTTTATCTAATTAACGGCTATGTATTAGAGGTTATAATTGATTTTATTTTTTTTAAACACCGTAATAATTATTGCCTTTAAAATATATAAATACCTATATATATTTAAAGATTTCAAAAATTTATTTCAAACTTAATATTTAAAAGAAACAAACGTTCTCGTTTATTTGTACGAAGAGAAGACAAGTAGCTATATTATGGTGGTTTTATGATATTACCTATTTTTGATCGTTTTGACATATTATCGTTCAGAAAATATATTTTAAATATTGAATAATAAATAGAAAAAGTATGCATTAAAAAAAATATATACATTGGTTTGTATATCCAATGTTATGATATCCTATATATATATTATATTATAATATAGTTAAATATGTTATATATAATATTGTAAAATAAGCTTATATACATATACCTACTGGTATTATACCTAATTCTAATAGTTGTCAACTTCAATATTTTATTGAGGTTCAAACACTTACCTGTATAAAAATAAAAATGAATTAGAATCGAATTATAATAGCATTGTAAAACACAAAGTACAAACAGAAACTTTTATAATGATAACATCTACTATAATATGTAAATGGCCAAATTTAAAGGGTTCAAACATTTAATTATTAACATTTTTGTATTTATTTTTTTATGCGGTAATTTGAATAAACGCATATGCTGTGATGTAATCAAATTATACGCACGAATACTTTTCATTCTCTCTAAAATAACACTTTGACGAAAATTATATTTAATTTTAAACGATTTTTATGATAATTTTAGCCCAAAGGTAGAGATTAAAATGCCCGATTTTCCGTGAAATCCCGGGAACATCGTAAAATTTCGGAAAATAATGTTAAATTAAAAAAAATATATATAAAAATAGTAATTGCGTTTTGTCCCGATTAATTATTTCATATTACGGTTACCGTTATGTTTTTATTACGGGTGACTTATTAATCTGCATCGTGTAAGAAACTACAATTATTAATGTTTAGTTATAGGTATTGATTATACTATACCTAAAGACTAAAATATGTAAAAGTTATTAATTTTTTTAGATAAAATATATAGGATTATGAAGACTGATTGAGCATATTCAAAATATAGGACTGACTAAATAATAAAAAATCTATATAATACAAAGTCCGTATTAAATGTACACAATTTCAACATTGTGAATCGACACGTCGAATCGACATCCAATGCTCATTATTGACCCACTTTTTATGTCATTCCACGTGTTAATCAATCGTAATGCCGATCGACAAAAAATTGGATAAAAATTCATAAAACGTAATTCTCCAAATATGGTCCATAGGTGAATCGGTAAACAATTAAAAAAAAAAAAATATATATATATATATAATTGTAGTCTATAATTTGCACCAAAATTAAAAGGTAGATAAATCTAATATGTTTGAAAATATAAAAGATTAAAATGAAATTTGCATGAAATCAAAATCGGGATTGGTCGAGTGCACAATAATTGTAAAATAAATTGTTGCAAAATAAAAGAATTATTCTTCGACATAGGTATATTGTTGTCTTATATAAATATAATATACGTGTATACGTGCACATAAAATATAATTTATTACACTCATAAACAATACGAACACAGTCGGTAATAAGCTGTGATTTTTGTAGGTATTCTCGAAAGAAGTACACCTAAACCGTATTTAATTTAACTTTATTTTATCGACGTAGTGTTTGACAGCAAATCGGGGCTGATATTTTCGAATTAAACTGTCCGAGTAGGCGAATGTCGGCCCTAATCGAATTACCGAAATAAGAAAGAAGTATACCTATACACTTAAACCTACCGTTGAAAGAATAATCGATTTTAATTTTGGCGCAAATTAAAATTCTATATTTCGTTTAACTACGACACAAATTACATGTCTTTTTTTTTTTGGTTTCATACCTATGTCCATATATATAATACATAGGTATATAGATAATATTATTACTTATTTTGAAGGAATTTTGTTTTTATAACCTCTTGAAAATATGAAATACTCGGTAGATATAATATACCTGAATGGGTCACTTGAAACGCAGAAGGGTCGAAGTCTACAATTTTACGAAAATAAAATTGAACACCATATTATGACGTAATGAAATATCTTCTTTTTTTACTATATAAAAATCTACGTCCTTTTAATTAAATAATAATTGATGTCCATGCAGACGAGAAAAAACGGTATTTTGATTTAACCGCACAAATATCCGCCAATTGGACTTGGATCATTTTGCAATTTAAAAACTAATAGGTATTTTAACAATTTTCGTTTTTATCACTACCGAAAAGTTACAAAAATGAACTTGGATCCTTCTGTTGTTCAGGTACAGATATGTCGAACCAATATGTATAATAATAGTAAAATCGATTTTCGACAACTCGGTCAACTAGACCGCGACGTCGAACTATAGTGCAATAATATAATGCTTGTTTAACCTTTACTGCAACTATTTAAATACCTAATATTTAAAAATAATTTTCCCAACACCGGTTATTTCATGCCGACAGGTAAGTAGGCACGCGCCGAAACATGTTAATATTATCATTTTGCGTCTGCTCGGTGTGCTCGTATCAATATATTTTTTTCGACAATTCTACCGGAAGGAATATGCTTCGATCCCTAACTTTTTTACAACATTATTGTTACTCGTATTTCCGTGTTCCGAAATATCGAATTCCAGAGTTCACTAACGACAATATAATATGAGATGATGTATTATGCACGCTATGCACGGGGGACTGCGAATTTATCCAATGTAATATTAATTGTATTTTGTTTGCAAACTACATACTTTACTTACACATAACATAATATATCGTTAAAAAAGAAAAAAAAAACGTCCGGTTATCACGGAATTGATTCTCCAAAATAGTCTGTTCGCGTAATAGGTAACGCATTTATAGGATTAATTTCTCATAAAACAAAAAAAGTAAATAGGTTAAAAAATATTACAACGTAATAAAATATTATTAGCGATCTAGTTTTGTATTCTATTTAGTATCGATATCATCTTGAAAATATATGGTATTCTACCTAAAAGTCCGGCGGTAAAAAGTCCAGTACAAAAAGTCCAATGGAATAAAAATCCGCGAATAAAAGTCCAGGAAAAATTTTAAATTGTTAAATATTTATTTTATGTACGAAAATTATTTATTATCAAAAATCACAGATATAGGCACATAATACACATACAAAGTATAAATATAAATTTAAAATATAAAATAAAATACTAAAAAATCAAAATACCATTGGAATATTATTAAAATTGTTTATAATCAAAAATCAGAGATATAGGCACATAATATAGATACAAAGTATAAATATAAATTTAAAATATATGTATACCTAAGTAGTCCAAAAATAATTCACCAAACGACATTTGCTAAAGGATCGTGTTATTTTGGCGTATTAAGCGAATATAATATTGAAACAAGGAACAAAAAGAAAAAAAAAACAATATTCTCGTAAAAATAATTAATAATAACAATTCGATAGAAAATAGCAAAAAAAATGAACTGTTATCAGGATTTATGAAACGTACTTTGTTTATGAAAACAATACGGACGTTGTTTGATTTTATAAGTTTATTGTTTATATAATATGTATAACATATTTATTATATAATGCAAGTCATTATTTAGAAAAACTAAAGTTTAAGATTAGTTATTCTCAAAAAATGAAAATATAACAGCTTCTATTAAAGTACGAATGGATTTGAATGACTATTTTAAGTATAAGTAAGATGTATAAGATGTATAAATTCATTTTGGAAATCTTTTCTTAAGTAAAAAAAAACTATGTATTTTTCTTTTTGCATTACCCAATGAATACTTCAAATGTATAAAATCAAAAATTTAAAAAGCAAATATTTTAGAATCAATAGAAACCCGACGATAATTATCGAAGTTCTGCATATTAAGGATAAATAATCAAGTCCTAGTGACTGTAAGGATATATTATAATCTACAAATTTTTTTTACTACACTCATTAACATTACGTTTTTCGAGTGAATTTCCGAGTCACGCGAAAACCATGCTCGGAAGTAATAATTTGACGTTTATGCAAAAAATTTTATATTTGTGAAACTTCCGTTTCATTTATCATAATCTTTATTATCGAACGCACTACTATTAAGTTTTACTAAAATTATATTTTATAGTTTTTTTTCGTGTGACAAGGACATTTTTTTAGTTTTAACGACTCTTTTCATCTTCGAAACGGACATGCGTGCGTGTTGCGTAATAGTTATAATATAAATGGTTAGTTTTTTGCTTATCGGATTATATTATAATAATGATACGATAAACATTTTATGGAATAATTTCAATTAAAAGAAAAAATACTAAATTATAAACTTATAGGTACACTGAATAATTTAATATCTACTGATTATAATATTTTTATATTATTCGTATATTTAATAACGTATTACATAACGGAGAGTAAGTATATAAACTTTTACATTTATAATATAAAGGAAAACACTGTGTTTTACAAACTTTTTCTGAAGGGAATGGAGTACAAAAAAATATTGAAAACCAACAATATTTATATAACCATCGTATATTTTACATTGATAGTACCTATAAGCTGATAAAACGGAATATGGATAAATACATATTACAAAACTTGGATCAAAACATCAAGTCTTCTGGTAAAAAAATAGCAGAAAAACTTTAAATAATAAGCATTGTAAAACCAAAAATCTTTCTCTCCACTCCGAATCTAAAATTTGGTTAATATGTTTGTTGTTATGGAATTAATTCTTATTTTTTAAGGTCATCAATGTTCTATCTCTAGTTATTACTGTTTAAATATGCTGCGTACAAAAATATATTATATGTATTTAAGTACCTATTTTGTAATCTAAATTTTGGTTCGAAGTCGAAGGGGGGTTGGGATCCAGTTTCTTTTTAGTCCAATAACCCCCATAAATACACCATTGTTATGAATTATTTATTTAATTATTTATATAAAATAATTTATTATCTATCCTCGACTTGTGTTAGCGTATAATAAACATTTTTGAGTAGGGACAATAATTCTCCTTCCTTTTATTCAAGAAGACACTTATTATCCGCCCTAAATATGAAAATTCGGTCAATTACAAACACGTGATTACTTCTTATGAAGTCATTATATTGTTTCTTGAGATATAATTGTCCAATGGAACTTTATAATTGAATTTTACACCTGTAAATATTTACATTTTAAAATTTTAGAATTTTTCATATACCTGGAAATATTGAAAAATATTTTTATTCCGATATTGAACAGTTTTTGTAACAATAAAATACAATAATTATACCTTTTTGTATAGTTATTCATAAAATTTACATTGTATACGGTTTCTTCACTGTATTATATATTACATTAATATCTAAGATATACCTACGTTGTATCCACACATGTTCAAAGATAATATACATTTATCTTACTTGAAGTAACTGAAGTTTGCTCAGTAATAAATTAAAATTAAAAAATATCGAATGTGTAGGTTACCAGTTATAGCTAGTTTTAAAGATTGACTTGGTTTAGCTTTTGTGGGATTTTATTGGTTTATCCTTAAATACCATAATTTAAATACGCATGTCCATTCCATTCTCAGCATTACAAAAAAATTAGAAAAATTAAAGAATAGATACGTTCTCTTTCATATAAAACACTGTTATATAAAATAACAACTTTGCAGAATTTGTTATATTCAGACCGGAATCTTACCTAATATTATAACTGTCTCGCGGTAATCAAATAAGTGACTTTGTGGATAGTGGATGTTATCTAGCTCAAATCGTTATTTGATAACGATAAATAGTATGTAATTCATATTAATATTAAATATGGATATTATATATCCATAATTCAAATCGTAATTGTGTGAAGAACTAGATAAGTACAAATATATTGTTCATATTATTTTGTCCACTTGATAATAATTATCGTATCCCCACAACAACAAAAAGGATATGATTTTGATATACCTATGTTTTGTAAACATTAATTATCTTATTCTCTAGCATTTATAATACATAAACGACAAAATCGTTTGATCAAACCCTATACTATATATGAAAATAGACATTTAAAAATTACAAATAGACCACGGTTTATTGAAAAAATATTTGTCGGCTATAGTTATGGTTATTATGTTGATCGAATTAATATTTTTACATTACCTATTACAAAGTTTTTTGAAACTTTTTTTTAAAATCAATAAAATAATGAGTGTATTCTTCGGTCTATTGTAATGTATCTATAGTAATATTTACGTTAGAATCCGGTATAAAAAAGTCCATGGGTTAGGTTATAGGTATAAATAACGTTTTAGCTGTAAAAAATTTACCCGATGATTCAAGTTTCTTGATGGTCATTTTTTAGTGTTATTTTTCATTATTGCTTATTTTTTTCATTATTTCCTTTGATATCTTTGCACGTGGTGTAGTGTCCGATCGGACGGCTTTTGATCGTTGTTATTCAATATATCTATAGGTAGTGCAGTATATGATATCAATTTCAAACGGTCTCGTTGTCGCGTGCTTTTCCAACTGGAAAAATCAATTTCGACAGTTTATATCGCCACTCTAGCGGTAAACTCGCGCAGAGTTTGAATCATCGACCACTTTGAACTCACGATGCTATAAATGGATGCTGTAATATCGGACACAATATGATGTCACAGACTTACGACAAAATTAATTTATTTTCTATTTTATTTTTTATCTTATAAAATGTTTTATTGAAATAAAATCTAAGATAAATGCACTTTTTTAAATAACTTTTGAAATGTTGAACCCTTTCGATAAGTTCAAACAATATTATATTGTTGTGAAAAATCAAATTCGACATTAATTCGTTGTATAGTCCTTAAAAGTCAACCATTGTTTTTACTATTTTTATCTCGTTGAATTGTAAGATTTGTAGCTTTTATTTATATATATATATATATATTTTAGCTTATATTAAATACCTTACATTTATATTCTTCAATTCCCGTTGTGTCTGTATGTCCATTCATCCACTAAAAATTTCAACCAATTGTTGATTTATAAACAAAAATTAAAATTCGGGTATTTTTAATTCAAATTTTCAATTTAAATTCGTCAAAAAGTGTATATACAATAATAACGTATAAATATTTTTCTTTACGTTTAATATTTGATAATATTATATATAGCTATTGGATTTGTTTTACTAAATCTTATTTTATACACTTTTTAATCTTCAGTGATTTTTTTTATCAATAGCAAATAGAATCCTGAAATTCTAATACTTGTTTTTATTTAATTTTTTTATAGTAACGTACTGGTACCTATATGTTTAAGTAAATAAACTGTAAAACTATTAAATAAGTGCCTACACACTATATTTATTATTGTGACTTAAAATCTTTGAAAAACTACTTTCTTAAATGTACTTAATATAATATATTTATAATTTTCAATAATTTCAAGTT
Source organism: Pemphigus obesinymphae (assembly GCA_025469235.1). NCBI lineage: Eukaryota > Metazoa > Arthropoda > Insecta > Hemiptera > Aphididae > Pemphigus > Pemphigus obesinymphae. The sequence continues at coordinate 12,504 of JAIPRL010001909.1, forward strand.
AATATTAAAATGATTTAATATAATATATATTTTTATTTCGCAAAGCTTAAAATCATTGCTTTAAAAACTAATTGGTTAAAAATTCAGTTACCTAACTATAGAGCTAGATTTTTAGTTTACTGGTATGTTTACTTACGGTTATTTTTGAACAATAATAATATATGTTAAACATGGATCATATAAAAATATGAGCCCAATAAAAAATTTAAATTCAAACCTAACAGTTCAGAATTTTGAGAACTTCGATTAACCGTTTTTATGGTTATTTTTAAATTTAAACTTTAAAATAAATTAAGTTAATTTGTTAAATATTTATGTTTTTAATCTAATCAATTTCATAAGAAAATTTAATTATCTAAATACATTTTTGTGTTTTAACATAATAATTCTATGCATTCAAAAATATTAGTTTACTCATTCAATTTATATAAGAGTTTTATATTAAGTATATATTTCATATATTGAATACAGTGGACTTTTTAAGACTATAATATGGTAGTAAATAGTTCGAGCCAATTTTTTTGAATCAACGTATATTCTGGATATATTATTTACCAGACATTTTTATTTATTACCTACCGTAATCTAAAATGTACCATTTTAAGTATGTATATATCAGAGTCGAATTTACCAATATTTTATTGGTATATGAAGCAATTTTTTTACCGGACATCATTGTAAATTTTATTATTACTATATTTCAAATTATTTTTTTGAAACTTAGATAATGTTAATGGTTAAAATTAAATGTAAATGTACATATATATATATATATATATTAATGATCACGGAAGAATGAAACATAGTGAACTCTCCCCTCTCACACCCCCGTCCTATAAATACACATATATATATAGTGCAAGTCCTATTATATTATGTATAAAATGTCAATGTTTCTAAAAAACAATAATAAATTCAAAAAATCGGAATACATCAAATATATTTTAATATTTAATCTCGATTAAAACGTGGAGTGTGTATATGATTTTGGAGTGAATTATACATAATATATAATATACGTACGATTTTAAATGTTGATTGAAGAATGTACCGAATTCTGGATTAAATCATAATTATAATATCTGTATATACGAGCATGCAGTATAATTAAACCGACGAGAATTCCCAACACATTTTGCATAATATCTGGAGCTGAAAATATACAATAATATATTATAGGATTATAATCATATGGAAATTATATTATCGGGTTGATATTTTGAATATTGAAGGGTAACTTTTTCAATGAATTAAATAATGTTATAGATTATAAAACAATGTACACGGTATATGGTTATAGGTACCAGTGTTTGTGCAAAATATACCCGGTACATAATAGTATCGAAAATCGTACCTAACATTACGTAGGTATATTATGATCAAGGTATTATTAATATTATTATCGGATATTGGTTACTGGGTAGTGGTTAGCGAACCGTATACCAAAGATAATGGTTAGGAAATAACAGGTTATTACATATTAGGTATACGAGTCTTGGAAACTTGGCTTTTAATACTGGTTATTTTTCGTTTAAAAAATAATACTATTCACTTATATATATATACATACATATATTTACACCAATTATATTATTTTATGAAATACCTTCTCTGGGTCACCTTCTAGGATTGGTGTATTTTTTAATTTTTACAACTATTCTTGTCATTCTTTATCACTAAATAAATATATAATAAAATTGTAAATACGTAAATGACACACCTGTATAACCTTTATATTTTTCAATTGCCACACGCCTCTATACTTATTATTTTATATTTATATTCATATTTAATATAATATACTAAATATTAAATCAAATAGATGTATTTCACTAGCACACAGACTTGAAGTCTAAATTACAAGCAACTTACATAGTGAAATATCGTAAATATAATATTGTTATCATTTATTATAGGTAGTCTGATTGATGACAAGGTCATGTCAGTGTGTGGATAATGTTTTCAAATAAGTGCAATATTATTTTGATATGGAAAGTTACAATAATAACGACCACAGTAGTTTCATATATAATAAAATAATCGACCGGAGAAGATGACACTATTTTTGTTTTATAGTATTAAATTTCATACAACAAGCTTAATATTGGACTAATAAACAAAATCGGTTAGATTATTCTCAAAACACAATACAAATCCGAAAAAAGTTATGACTGTAATAATTAAATAGAATATTCAATGGAATTATTCTATTACCTATCTTGATGGTTCGGTTAAAAGACGACAAATCATGTTAAAATAATAACATGTAAATAATAATTCTCTCATAATAATATCTGACGGTAAATAAATATTTTTTGGATTTAAAAAAATGGAATTTAAGTTTTAACCTAATCGGAGAAATATGGAGTACACGAGTTATGTTGGCGTTGACGTATAAAAGGAAATAAGTTATGTTTAAATTCAAAGCTATTCGTTGAGTTGAAAAGTTGATTTAACTCTGTGACTATATTTATTCTTCACTTTAACTCATGGAATTGTTAATGTCTACTTGTGTTTCAGCTACATTAAATCGTACCTACTACGTATGTACTATAAATGAGTTCGGAAAAAGGCTCAACCGGCTCAGTTACGATAACGCGTATCTACTAACCTAATTGAATAAGATAGCGTTAAACCAAAAATGATTTTAGTAGTTTCTATACGAAAATCTAATTTAAATTTTACGAATGATAATACAACGAATGTCATTTTAATATCTAATAATAATATTAATTATTTTTGAATGATTTGCACTGTAAACACACGTGCGACGACGTTGATGTTGCATTATAGTATGGACACACATATTCGTTTGGTAAGGGCCGTATGTAAATATTTACACGGCTCGTTTCGTTTACGCGTCCATAAATTCGCCTAAAACCAATATAATATAGTAACTGATAGCTAAATGTAATATAACGTCGATCAAAGTGGCCAATACCTGACTATCAGTCATGGCAATTTCCAAAGTCGAGTGATATCAAAATAGCAACCCCAAGGAGAGGCCATTATTTCAATTTTAAACCGCAGGGAAGTTGGGAAAGTTTGATCGCATCCTTCGTGTAAAGTAAGTACACCATAGTAGAAATCTATTTATAATCGATATTGTTTAAATGGCCGATTAATTATTTTTTTTATTAAGGATTTTTGATTTTATGATTCTCAAAAACCTTAATTTTACATGTTTTTGGCTTTCGTTTTGAAAATAATATTTCTAGTTCCCACAGTGATTTTGATTAGATACGTCTACCAATGATAACAGATTTCTATATAAGTTGTTGTTTTTCAAAAATACACCATTTTATGGGTTCCAATACACATCTAAGAAAACGACAAAATCTGTAAGCCTTTATAAAAAAGTTCTTGAAGTGTAATATTTTTTAGATATATATCCAGTTTTGAATGATTCTATTATCCAAAATAAATTCCAGTATCTATATTTATCTTCAAAATTAAATTGTATAGACTTATGGAACTTAAGACACATATATGGAACCAAATTAAGAATCGGGACTTCTTGAAAATCTCGGAACCGAAACCTTTGTTTGACTTATTGTTTTTTAAAAGTATTTAATTTTGATTTCGGTTGTATTCTACCTAATCATGGTTTCTATTGCTGCCAGAAAAAATAAAATTGTTCTGATGGGAGTCTAGTTCTGATAAATTTATATAGTTTATAAGTTTTTATAGATTTTTGTAGTTATGAATTTGGTTCTTTTTATATATATGAGTATATATACAATAGATTAACATTTTTTATGGTTTATGTTTTGATATAGTTTGGTTATTGCAATATTTGTTGCAAAGTGCATACTGCATACTAAATAATTATTTCAATATTGAAGACAATGTATCGTGAGTGGCGTTTTTATACGAATCTGAAAAGTTTAAAATATTTTTAAACCAATAAAAAAGCGCAATAAAATGGCCAGCAGTCTTAACTCGTAAGTTATGCAAATGCAAGTGGTCCAGAAATAGGTTAAATTAGAAACTTTAACAATTTAAACACATGATTTACATTATGTATACACTTACCATAATTTATTTAACGTTTATTCTGAAAATGGAGATAAATGAACGAATTCCGAAGATATTTTTGGACTACCTACCCATATAAATTTATCTGAACAAACATATTGTTTAAGTTCGTTCATTTGGCGAGTTCGCTAAATTTAATATCCCCGATTGACCCTGATATTCATGAATATTTATAAGAAAAGTATTTTTTAAAACCAAAATAATCAAAATCAAATTTTGAAAAGTTTTGGCCAAAATGTATGTTCAATAATTATTAAAAAGTGCTACTATTGTAAAATATAATATTAATATTTAAATTAATACAATTAATATAATATTAATATAAAAATATAAATATTGCATAATTTTATAATTATCTATTTATTAAAAATACGATGTTCGTACATACTTGAAATTGGCTACATAAATATACGTGGATTATAAATTTACCTTTTAAATCAGTCTAAATCTTTAAGACGAAATATAGTATTGATTGTCTTGTACTTTGCGTCTTATTTTCTCAACTTTAAATAAGAATATTTTCTGGATAAATCTTTGATATGGTTATTCAGATACGAAATCGATGTTAGTGATCTTAATCCAGGGTTCGGTTATTCGATCTTGGATAGTTTACTGTGTGAGTTTCTTTTGTGATAAGATGAATATTATTCATTAATCATTAGTACTTAAGTACTATATATACGATAATTAATTGGTGTACAAAGTATTATGTTACAATATTATACGAGTTACAAATTACTTCGGATTATAGGTAATTTCTAAGCTAAGTCCATTATGTCAAATCTAATCTAACTGTTCACTTTAATTGTCTTTCATGATGAATGTTATGTATATAGCTCGTAGATAAAATCGTTGTTGTATTACGACGGATTTACTTTGGGAAAGTTAAAAGCAGGATAGATGGTCGTTGGTGGAAATTGCATTAACACAATCTCGTATTATGTAATAATAGGTTGGTTAATAATAAAATTTGACCAGAGTTGAAGTGATAAAAACAGCATGTCTCTCTCTACCTGAAAAAAAAAAATATGAAGGTAAAACTTTAAATCCCCTAAAAATTATAATTTTAACATTTTTCCTATTATAAAAAATAATGTGAAACCAGATAAAAAATATTCATATATTATATAAATGGAATTTATATATGTACTCTAAGAAGTTACAGCAGTGTGAGCGGCAAAAAAAAAAATAACCCAGATAACAAAACAAAACAAAATGTTCTTAAAATATTTCTAAAAATTAGAATAATATTTTAAGTTATTTAAAAGTTATACTTCAATAGTATTTCAAAAAGTACAAACGACAAAAACATTTTCATAAATATAAGAAAATATAATAGTTTTTTAATTTAAGAGTAGTATTAAATTTCAATCTAAAACTCTGGAATAATACTTTTAGAAATCTACAATAACTATTTAAATAGATCAATAACAAATCATACATAACACTGATTAATGATTATATTCAAAGTAAATAGGTATATAAATTATTTTATTAAGATTCTTTGCAACAAATTACATTCATACTACAGTTTTGAACATTTATAGATTGTATATATATATAGGTATATATAGTCAAAATTTTTTAATTTTCGGTATAGAAAAGACACGAAAATACTGAATTTGTGTTAGTCAATTGTTTGTACTCGAAATACCTTATTTCCACCGTGTCATTATGTCTAATAAATATCTGATATAGTTATTTTGAGATAAAAAAAAAAAAAAAAAGATACGGTGATCAGGAATTGAATGGAATGACGCCCTCCAGCTACATTTCCCAGTGATGATGTTGTACGTGATATGTATTTTGTATTTTATTGTTACATATTGTTAAAATAATCAAAATGTAAAATCGATCAAAAAAAAAAAAAAAAACAATATAAAAACACAAATGAATTATTGTTAAAAATAAATGTAAAATGTCAACAAAAATTAATTATATTTTAAACCTTTTACGGTTTCCATTACAAATAATTCTTTTTTTTTTTTTATTAATTATTTATCATAACACCAGCACGTAATGAAACCATCATATTTTGAATCAGACAGCTTTTGTTGTAATTTAAGCCGCTTATACCAGTGAGCAGCTTCGTTTAAAATTCAATTCATTCAAAATTAAACACCCCGATTTAAATCAGAGCTTATTATATACATAATGAAAATCATTCGAATAAAAACCACCTTGGTTAATGGTATGTGATCATTCATGCACATGTCCAAATTCAGATTAACATTCACTGTTAAACCGCTAAAATTACATATATTGTTTTCGAAAACAACGGGTACAACAGGAATCATTTGAAAATATTGAAAAAAAAAACACTTGTTTAGTTTATTTAAAATAATTGAATAAAACAATTTAAATATTTGATTTTGAGTTATTATAATTAATGAAAAATTCAAAAGTGACATTTTCAAATAAAGTTTATAAATTCATAAAAATCAACTACAAAAAGAATAATTATATTAAAATAGAACTATTTATTATTTATATTAAAATGCATATAAACATTTTTCAATTGTTAAGTTTTCATTCTTATTAACATTTTCTAAAAATTGTCTATTAGAACCCTTTTAAACTGGCTACGCTGACATCGTCTTTACGATTGTTTGTTGATTATTGATGTGGGTAAAATACTTAAAATATATTTGGAAAATTGACATATATACATTTATAATTAATGAATCTTGGGAATATAAAAAACTGTAGGATTTTAGATAAAATTATGATTCAAATATACGTTTGAAAATGACACAATTACAGTTACAGTTAACAAATCTATTATTTGACATTGTTTAGTCATACTCTAATATAGTTATTATTTGATCAATAAATACATTGTTAATAATATTTTGTTAATTTGACAATAAATTGTCAACTAGCCTTTCACTATAATATCCGCACAATAAAAATGTTTATAATCACCAGGGCTTAAAACCGCTTCCGAAAAAGCGGTATTCTGCTCCGATAGGAGCGGAAAAATTTTGAGAACCGATAACCAATACTAAGCAGATTTTTAAATACGTATATATTGATAAACGGTTCCTTGAGTATTTAAAAAATAAGTGATTATCGCTTCTCGGTTAAAAACCACTTCCTAATTTTTAGGGTAACCGCTTCTCGGTTTAAAACCGCTTCTTATTTTTTAGGATTAATGTTTTTAATAATCGCAAATAAGTCGATCAGTTGATTAATATATATATATATATATATATATATATATATCAACTTCAAATTTGTATTCGTGATAATCATATCTCTAGTATCATTAAGCAGGCCTCACACGATCAGTAATACTGACAATACAATTATTGACAGTATTTACATTACTGACAGTGTAGTCATCAGACGGTCAGTACTTATTGACAAAACTCAGTTTGTTTGGCATTTCACATCAACTGCCGATGATTATCAATTCCTTTGTATGTTTTTTAACTCGTCTTTATTTAAAATTATTTTATTACAATGGACGAAAAACGTAAAGCGTGCGTATACCTTACTTACGAAAATTACTTCGTAAGGTGTTAATTTCTTTTACTAACTTCATCTAATGTAGCTTCGGGCTTAAGAAATTTATACACAACTAATAATTTATCATAAGCAGATTTATTTTTGTCACGATTACAATAATATTTACATCGAACATCCCATAAACATATTAAATTTTTATATTCAGCAATAAAGTCACGTAAAAATTGTCACTCACTTTTACATACACGTGCGTCTTCCACCGCTACGATATGAATACTGATGAACTGTCATTTATCACCTCACACTATCATTATAATTATCAGTTAACAAATACTGACGAATCGATATCCGATTTTAATCCGATCAGTAATCAGTATCGTTTTTCTATACTGATAGTACATCAGTACTCATATGATCAATAATACTGTGAGTATGGGAAATACTGTCAATAATACTGATCGTGTGAGGCCCTCTTTAGGGACGACTCGAGAGTATGTATATTGTATATGTATATATATATATATATAGAAATAGGTACCTACTATTAAAATGTAATAAATAAATGTCATATTATAATACAATAATAGGTATAAGGTATTATAAAATAAAGATTAAAACTTTATAAATATAAATTCTAAGTAAAAATGATGTAGGTATAATAAACAAAACAAATAATAATAATAATAAATTTTTTTTTTTTTTTGTTACTTTCAAGTATAGGTTATTGGTTATGTTATAATTACCGGTAAGGAAATAAAATTTTCGGTTACCGGTTACCGATGACCACCCCTTAGATATTTAAAAATAAAAACCGGTAACCGGTTTTTGGTTTTCAAAAAAGGGATTTTAAGGATTACCTGTTTTAAGTCCTAATTTTTATATACATTCTGTTAAAACAATAATAACAATAATAATAAATCAATACCCACAGTTAATTATTCATAAATTATAAAGTCGTTTTATTGAAACTTAAATCGTTTAATTTGTATGACAATGGATACTGAAAAAAATTACAAATAGTCACTCGTCGGTCGTCAATTTAACAAAATATTTGTCGACTGTATACTGTATAGTAACAGCAATTTTGTTGATTGAATCAGTATTTATATTTATATTATAGAACTCAAAACTGAAATCCTAAAACCATACATGAACCGCTTAAATCATTAAGGTGACAAACCCAATGAACAAATAACATAATTTTACAAACATTCAATGGCATATAAAAATAATTTTAACGTTAAATAAGTAATAAAAACTCTTAAGAACATAGTCTTCTTTTGTTATAAGAGTTGTTATTTAATTTAATTAGTTTGTAATTAAAAGTGTATGACCATTTTGACGTTCACAATTATCCATAAACTATAAAATCCTATTTTACTACTGATTTTCAAATGTGTGGCCTAGTCTTCTTATTGCCTATACACACTGGATTATTTTATTTTAAGTATATACCTACGAGAAGTGTACATACACGCGGAATATAAAAATTCGTGTCAGTTGTGTAGCTTTTTATTATTATTATTATTATTATTATTATTATTATTATGGAAACACTTAGAGAAATTGAACGAATTTGAAAAATAAAAACTCATAAAATACCAAAGACCGGATACGTGGAGAGCTTATATGGGAGTTTCGTACACTTGTATTGGTCCGTTAGCTCTGTTAACCTGCATTTTCCCTGCATTTATTAAATCAACCTGCATTTTCGTTTTGAATTTTAAATGATTCACAAAAATATACTCCATATTGATGTAAATTTAAAAATCTAATCGGTTTCTCCTGTTTGTCGTTTATAACTTGAGGAAATATCCTTGTCTCAGTATTAAATGGTATCATAAACGAAATGTGCGTTTTTATCCGAAATTCGAGGAGTACCTAAGTGCATTATTGAACGAGTCGTACAGAAGTAAAAGATTTTATTTAATAAAAATACCAGTTTAAAAATCTACCATTTCCTACATCATTATTATATTATCACAATGATCTAAAAATTATCAAATCAATATATATATATATGTTTTAAATGTGTTTTTAGTCTATTACCAACTTAATAATATCGATAACCTATATCCACTATAAAAGTATACATATTATAATTTACTGTGATATATATTTTGTTAAACTATTTTGATATTATGTATTAAATTAAATACAAATAGATACATTTTAATTAAACAAAATATTTCTTAGCTGTATAGTGACAATAATTTTGTTGATTAAATTGGTATATTTATCAATATTACCAAAGATTCTTTCAGTGTATCTATAGACATTTTTCATAATAACAATATTTTTATCGTTTACATTATAAATAACTAATAAGTTATTTTAAATTCTAACTAATAACAAATAATTTTTAAACAAACAGAATTGTATCTAAAGTTTAGTATCGATTTCGTATTAATAGGTTGGTGAAGGTCATATGTACGACCAAACTTTAAAAACGCTTTCCTAAAAAAATTAAAAACACGAGATGTCATGAAGTTAACGAAAAGATGTCTGCGATATATAAATCATGATTATTTATGATTTTGAAATATCATATTATTATATATATTATATTATTGTATATATTCCTAAATATTTATATTTAATTATAATCATTTTTATTACGTAATATTGTAATTTTCAAAATATATTCGTCATTTTTTTTAAATTCTATAAAGCGTATTATGATATTGTTTCGAAACGCCACGTATTTCCAGTTTTCGTCGTATAAAGTTTTCAATTTTTGTTTGAAATCCCAAACTTTTAAATTTAAATATGTCATTATGGTTTTTTCATATAAAAATAATTTCCAAACCTTAAAATTAATTATTTAATAACAGTTTAATCACCTAGTATATTTTTATTAATTGATATCTAAAGTTCTGTGGAGTGCATATACCTGTTATAATCAACACACTTTGTTATTTAAAACTATAAATATACAATTTAGAAATAATAAATACATTATTAAACATTTAGAAATGGTTTGCGAGAGTTCGATAATTTATAGGTTTACCGGTGAGCACACGAGTAACTTTTGGCACGCATATAGTGGCGGATCCTGGTGAAATTATCGTATGGTGCTAACCACCCGGCACCAAAACAAAACGTATTGAACATTTATTTAAACTCCCTTCCGTTTCCCGATATATTATGTTATGAAATATCATTATTTATTAATTAAAATTGGGAGTTTTTGGTTAAAACGATTACAAACTCGTCCCTGTGAATATTACAATTATTATTTTTAAAAAAACTTTTAATCGGCTTCCCATAAAACTAATGTATTTTAAATTGTAGTTTCCAGCTTCGATTTACAAAAATGTAAAAAATTTTAAATATAATATTTTTTTGATGTTTCATAAACATTATAAATTAGTTTTTTCTGCCTAACACAATTGAAATACGGTTTAAATAGTAGGTATTTGATTTTCACTCTTGTTATGGACATTTATAACATTTATTTTCAATGAAATGAGCATTTACTAATATTTTCATATCCCTTGATGGTATTATAGAATTGTCATAAAAATATTTACGATAAACACGAGTCATTACTAATGTATATTTTATGATTTTTTTTTTCTTTTGTAGGTGAGTACACTCGATTTATTTTAGATAATGATGTATCGTTGGTGAGTGAGTACAATCCAAGCCACAATAAGGGCCACCAACCTAAACACCCAAAAGATCTCCTACCCGCTGAATGCATATGCATTAGACCTTGCGGTACAATGATCATTTGGCGATATTAATATTCCAGGTAAATTGCATGTCTCTCTTAATTTTAGACGATTTTTATTTTTCATAAGTGATCGGGAAAATAAAAAAAAGTTACTTTCTCGTAGCTTAAAATACACTAATCAAATGCAATTCGGTATTATACATTTCTTTACGCAAAGGCCAAAAACCCTAAACAGCACCGTTCTGATATATTATAATTTATAATACATAAATACATTTCAGTGGATATAATATTCATTATGATATATTAACTGTGGCAATCAGTTAGTATCGACAGAGTTCTAAACAAGAGTCAACATAAACTGCAAACCGATCATTTTAGACTGTGAGTGGAGTGAGGAAGCTATTGGTTTTACAATGATGTTTATTTTTATCTTTTTTCTGTGTACAACATTTCGATCAGAATACGTAAACCAATCTTTACAAGCTTACCCGGTTTCCGATAGCGAATTTCATATAGTTTGTACTTTAAAGAAGTCATTATTCGATATTATCATTAGTTTGTTAATGCATAAGGAAAAACTACCAAAAAATGACGAAAAACGGCAAAAATACGATTTTGTCAAATCGAGATTATTTATTTCTTCGTCATTTCGAAATTAATAGACGGAAATTCTTGAAATTTTCACCAAATATGTAACTGAATACTATATTTATTTATATGAATTTTCAATTTTTTTATTTAAATTTGGGCTATTTTTAGTTATTATAGTGTTTGAGGTGTTTGAGTCATTTATCGGATAATTTTCGAGTGTTAAGACCTGAAAATTTAATACGACGTTAATTGTACCTTCTTTTAATTATAATTAAAAAATCTTGAAAATCAGCTGTCACAATTTTTTTAATAACCATTTAATATTTTTTGACAATATAAAGATCTTAAAAGATGAAAATTTAATACTTGATTATAACTACGTCACTCTAACTGTATTTAAGAAATCTAAAAAAAAAAATAAGTAGGTAGGTATTCCTAGTCAATTTTTTTTTTTTATATGATAGCCATTTAAAATTTTTAAAAAATTTAAAACAATATAATATTATATACCTATATAAATTGACGGTAAAAAAATATAATTATTTTAGATTCTGAGTGGAGTGACGAAGCCATTGGTTTTACAATGTTTATTTTTTTAATTTCGCGCATGTCCCATAGGAATTTTGCACCTATGAGATTTCTGCTTTTTAGTTATATTTGTTAAAAAAAAAAAATGCAGGAATAAAATTTATACTTTTGTAGTATTCATATACAATTGACAGGTATTTCATTGATTATTTTATACTCATTACTCAATATAATTGTTTAGAATTATTTAGAAATATAAAATTAATGGCTATAACTTGAATTATAATAATAGTATGTATAAGAAATATGCCAAGTATTAAATATCTACATTGGAGTGATAGATAGAACAGTACCTACAGGCCACAGCACCTAAACTGCGATATAGTACCCAAAAAACGCTTATCACTTTTCGGGCAATTTTCCAACCACGGTCATAATTGAATGTTTAAGTAATATTAATATTATTTGGTGTTATTCATTCCTGTCTGTTATCATATTATTATATTAAAATGCAGATTATGTTGATTTTCTTTAAATGATTGTACCTTTATATTGTAAAGTTATTCGTTAATATTATTGAAATGGCTGATTAATATTTAATTATATTGTTTTAGTTTTTATGTAATAAATTATGAGTATTTAATTCGTGTTAATAAAAGTTTCAGTTTTAACAGCATCCATCTCAAATCTATAGCTAACATATAGACGTATATTGTCAAAAACTATATGAATAGGTACTATAAGTACACCTTATATCATACATTGTTACATTGACTTGGAAAAATTTTAGCTAAGTCAGTAGCTAGTGGCTATAGTGCCAGTCTTCAACCAAATATTTAAATTGCTTACCTAGGTATGTTATAAAAACGCTAAATAATTGATATAAATTGTCTGGTAATGCAGTAATGTACCTATTTAAAAGTATTGAATAATTTCTTATGACATTTTTATTTGTTTTATGGATTCATTTTCTTTTTTCTTCACATATTAGATATATATATTCAATCATAAGCTTGTTGCCTATATGTATCAATTACTATTGCACCAAAAATAATTTTTTTGTTGTACTCATTTTATCCATGAATTTAATTTATTTCAAGACCTAATACATGACACTTATACTCATATACCTAAAACATAATTATGTTTATTTTTACAAGTATAGTAAATTTAATTTTAATTTAAAACGAAATTATATAATATATTTAATATAAAACTTTCCATTAAAGTATAGATTTATAATATATAACATTAAAAATGATTGATGTACACATAGGTAGACATATATATATTGCAAAACATATTTTATTTTATTCGTTAATGTTTTATAATAATCATTTATTTTAGTCGAACAGCTAATAGGACATTCGGATTAGTGTGTTATAAGTATAAAATGATTTAAAAAACAAGGATAATAATGTTTATATAGGTTTATATACATTATAAGTATACATCATACTATATTTTATTTTATATATAGTTTGTCAAATGAAGCACAAATTATATAATGTATACCTATAATATATATATATAAACTTTTATTCAAATTATTATATTCACCAATTTCTAAATTTCTAAATTATTTGATATTGTACGATTATTATTTTTATTTTATTTCACTGAATCATGTATGCCATGTGAAGGTTTAATTATGTTACTACTCTATAGAGGATTCTAATATATAAAAATTAAATCAAAGAAATCTTACAATATTTTATTGTTTTCAAAAACCGAAATATGAACTAAACTCTAAATAAAATATAAAATACTATATATATATATTTGACACTAATAGTAATGTGCTTATACTAAATCAAGCTATTCTAAATAAATATTATATTTTATAATATAGAAAATTTCGAACTAAATCAAATTTTTTATATACGATTACTTTTTTGATCTAATTTTAAATTTACTGAATAACAGCCATAATATTAATGGTTATGTATTAGTAGGTATATGTATAGTACACCAAAGCTCAGCTTAGAATTGTTTTTTTCGAATGCAATGATTTATTGTTGCTTTCAAATGCAGTACATTCACCAACAGTATCCAATCCGATAAGTGTTCTTCTACCCCTATAGACACCCGATGAGTAAAGTGCACCTTTTTTTGTTTTTGAATGATTAAAACCTGCAATTATTGTATTGAATATGTCACAAATATTGATCACTGTAAGTAAATGATTAAATTTCCACAGTTTTAGTAGAATAAAAATATGCCGAGATTGGGACAAAATTTGATGTTAAAGACTATTTTGAAAATCTATTATATATACCTATCTAATTAAAATTCACCAATTTTATTTGACACCTTTATTTCAAACGCACACTAAACATTTTGTATTACTAATATTGATAATTAGTCATACAAAATGTTATCAATACTGGGCTACGTTAGGCTAAGTTAAGACTAAGATTTAACTCAGTTGAGTAAAATTGTTAATGAAATTTATGTAATTAAAAGTTTATCTAAATCTTCTATTAACTCAATTAAGTTAAAAATTAACTTCAATTTTAAAAATTTTTATATCAGAAGTTAATTTTCTTAAATATAAAAATTTTATTGGACCATTCAGACTTCAAGAGTAGGAGGAGGAAATGTTATCAAAAAAAAATTGTGTTTACTAGTGTTTTTTTTTTTTTATTAAAATTACCTACTTAAAGTTTTACTTTCCGATAATTTTAAATTAGCTTAACTGATAAGAAATCGAAATTTGTCATTTATTAATTATAAGTTAATTACAAGTTAAAATTCGTTAAATTAACTACTAAGTATACTATTTCCATTTTCGTATACAATACAATTATTTTCTATTCGTAGGAAAATTTCTCTCGGTAATTTTTGAACGACACTCATGTACCTATAGGTGTATAAAGTGAATGCAGTTAAATGAAATTTTTAATTAGTATACATCTATATATTATAATGGTACTTTCGACCGTACTTTTTAGATTTCCTGCAAAGAGAAGTCGCGTGCAGGAAACGCGGAAAAAAATAAATTACACATAAACACGTGTATTGCCACGACACGAAGAACTATAGGTAGATAAAATATAAATATAAATATAGATGTACTAAAAACAGAAAGTAATAGTAAAAACTAAAAACTATCTATGCCCGCGTGAGATGCGCGTCGTGATAACCGTCTGACCTCATGTGCACGTGGGAGTGATGATATAAACGACACGGATTCGCGTGTAACGAAAAAAAACGATAGTTACTTATAAAAAATGACCGAATAAATGTTCACCACCTCAGGCTATTTAGATTTTTTGTTTAACTATCATTATGTAATGATAATCATTATTTAAAAAAAAAAAAAAAACTGTAATAGTAAACTATAACTGCTCACTATTGAAAAGATTAGTCTTATTATAATATGAATCTATTTTCGACTTGGAAACAATCATTTTTTAGTTTATTAAAAACTTGAAACGTTTTTTTTACTATCGAAATTACATTTCAAAAATCATAAATCTCTGTCTAGAGACATAGTTACTAGTTACATACCAATGCGTATATAAAGTTATTATTGTTTTTTTTTTTTTTTTTATATATATATAAGTCGTCATAATTCTTGACTATTAATCTACAATAATAAGAAACATTTAAAAAAGGAAATTGAATAATTTTAACACATCGGAAGAAATAGAAAATAGGTTATTCTCGAAATGAGACGGACTGTTTGTCGGACAACGGAGTGCTGCGCAAGGACTACGGGAATGGTGATAGTACGTGCGTCTATCTTTGGTAGCCAAGTTGGTGCCCAGAAGACGGTCCGAAGACATACATATACGGATGAGAACAAAAAATGTCTATGTACTGAATTGTTCTAAAACAGTTTTTTTTGAAATAATTCGTATAATATATGAATGTTCAATCTTTTAAGTTCACATCGGTAGTCTTACGACCAATGTTAAAAAAGATATGAAAAACGAAATAGTTCTATGTAATAAAAATTTCCACTTTTGTTAGTTTTTGTACGAGTCGATAGAACTTTTTTGTTTTTAAAAATTATAGTCAATTCAATAAAGTTCTATGTGAAAGAATACACAATTTTGTTAGAATAAAACGATTGCATGTATATCTCATACGATATCACTAATACAGTAGAATTTACGGGTAAACAAGATTTAACCACAATAAAATATGTTTTATAATTATTATAGTCTATTAATTATTATATTGGTATCAATTCAACAATGTTTCATATCACGAAATTATATTATGTGAATACGATTGAAATCAAAAAAGATCTATCGTGCACTAATTAATTATTTGTGAGTACAAAACTGTGTTATAGATAGTACTCCTTATTGTTCTAACTCAATATTGTTATGGTTTTTGATTAATTCTGTGTTACTTTTTTACGTTTATCTAATGATAATTATGATAAATGAAATGGTTTAGCATTTATATATTTTTTTTTCATCTCCAATGGATGTACTGACAAAAAAAAAAATAATAAATAAATCAATCATCAAACTTTAAAAATGCTCTAGTGAAAAATGTATAAATC
Organism: Pemphigus obesinymphae; assembly: GCA_025469235.1. NCBI lineage: Eukaryota > Metazoa > Arthropoda > Insecta > Hemiptera > Aphididae > Pemphigus > Pemphigus obesinymphae. The sequence continues at coordinate 29,336 of JAIPRL010001909.1, forward strand.
AGACATAGGAATTTTTTGTTCTCATCCCACGAATTATGCCGGTTGTACAAGAGGATGTATTGGCGACAAAGATTATGGTGACGGAGTTGCACCGGTGATGTTGAGGTGATGGGCGGCCGAACATTATTATGATATTATAGTCGGATTATTATAATCGGTTTATTGAGAAAATCAAACAAATTGAATAGTTTGATTTAAAATTTAATGTAATTTTAAGATATTTTTGGTGAAACTCCGTAGTAAAATTGGTGAAAGAGGTACTGTACATGAGTGAACCTATCTGAACGATAACATCAAAACACGTATGTCTATCTAAAAAAATAACTATTGTTACGTATTAAAAGTATATATTTTGTATTTTTGTTTTTTGTTTTTTTTTTTTAAAAAAATAAGACGGTTAAAATATATTATATTAGCTGGTAAAAATCAGGATTTGACCGGATAACTATTCTACCGGTCGTACGACGTACTATTACTGCGCCGGCGTTTACGGGAATTCTGAAGGCCGCGGCGATTGTTTCGGGTCGGTGGACGAGCATTATCGGCTATTCTGATCGCTGTGGCCGCTTTGGCGACAGCTTTGGCCACGGTCTTCTTATCGAATCGGACGCTCCTCTGCCGGTCGCCACTGCTGTAACCGCTTACGTTGCCACTGACGCTCTCCTCGTCGGTACTGTCCGTTCCTGCAGTCAGGTCGATGGTAGTCCTCACTTTCGGTCGTAACAGTGGCGTCGGTGTGGCGACATCGCACGTATCCCCAGAACCCTTTGACCTACCTCTTTTAGCGGCCGTTCTCTTCTTTCTGTTGACTCTGGACCTACTCCGGACTCGGTTCTTAGGACGGGCGGACACCACTGCTAGCTTCGCGGACTCCGCATCCCTTACGGGCACCGTGGATTTGGTGGGTGCTGTTGGCTGAGCTGGTGCCGTGGACACGACGGGTTCCACAGCAACCGTCCTATCCAGAACCACCCGCAGCGGTTCGGACTTCCCAGTGCCACGGCAGTGGACACACACCGATGTCAGAGGCAATTCGCCAACTTCCGGCATAGTTCCTGCAGACGAACCGTCTTCCGTGTTTTGATTAGCCTGCCCTGAAGATGGTCTTCTACCAGTTTCCGGTTCGTTTACCGGTATTCTTTCTCTGTCGATGGCGCTGCCCGAAAACGGTTCCAATGACATGTCAAGTGACAGTAGCACTCTATCGGAATTGGTCGTCATATGACCACTGCTTTCAACTGGCTTACGGGTTACCGAAACGATACTACAGTCTTCGTTAGACATGACGTTTACAACTCGAATGGACCTAAATTATTATAAAAAGAAAACTCAAATTTTTCGACTAATACTATTTAATTTAATCTGACCCGGTCACTATAGTCATAATACATTCCAGTTATTGTTTATTAAGGTACATACCGTGTTCGTTATTATTTCGGCCAGTTTCCATTATTTATTATAAATCAAATCAATAAATTTTATTATACCTGTATAAATTAAAGATAATATCGTTATTAGTTTGACTTATCGGCTAATAATTTTGAAGCTGGAGCGGTGGCGATGGCGTTATTTTAACACTGCGTTAATAATACTGCATGACCAATTTCACCGGCGCTGTGGCAATACATAATATACGATATACGTACGTACTACGCGTATATTGACTGTAATGTACTAATATATTATATATACTATTTTATTATAGGTATAAATACATTATTATATTATATAATAAATTAATTTAATTTAATTAATATAATTTATTAGGTGTATTAATATAATTTAACAATATTTATATTAATCATTAGTATTGTATGTAGTGTACTTAGATAAATTGTTTGCAATGACAAAAATACGCGTTCGTAGTACGATGATAAGATAATAAGATGAAATAGCGTACCTATCTATATTATAGATATCTAGTATATCTATTTTAATAAAATCTTTACATTATATGACAAAATAATAATATCTAATCCGAAATATGTGATCTGATTATCCGAATGAGGTCCCACCCTTCCACAGAGTTCATCAAAACCTATTTTCATATTTCACCTTCGAAGGGGTACCTAAAGATATAATATTATGATTTTCTTATTTATATAAACTTTAAAATATAATATAGTAAATGCCTACTATATAATTACTGTATAGTAATCAATATATATATAAACGTTTTTATTATTATTATTAAAGTTATTAATAATATAAAGTTGTTATATAAAAATTTCAATCACCACCGCTACAATTTCAGTGAGGGCAGTGATATTCTTCACCGCCACCGTTCCAGTGTGCGCGGTCCTTAACTTATTTAATAGCATATTTTGGATTCGAATTTCATTATTTTTATTTTAATATAATTGAGATTTTCTTAACCAGCATGTCATTTAGTTTTACTGGTATTCGTAATGACAGAGACACATGACAGCGAAACACTGTTATTAACTGATTTAAATCAGGTGGGTGTCCATTGCTTCTCGCTAATATAATATTTTATTCATGTGACCTGTGGTCTAATAGGCTATATTTAACAACTGTCGAAAGACAAGCGCAAATTCACATATGAACTATGAATTACTGGTTTTCCAACCAATATTTTTCGTCGTTATTCTCAAAATACAAAATCTGGTCAATGTGAAAACTATATAAAATTCACCGAATGACTAAATAAATTACTTATCGATATTTATATATAACAACCTCTGATTCCTTATTCCCATATTCAGCAAAAATAATTAAATAAACTAATCTAATATAAAATCGGATACAAATCGAAAAGAAATAAAGCATAAACTTCTACTCGACCAAAAACGACTATTTTTCTATTATTATTTTAACCAAACTTATTTTGTGTATTAATTAAAAACTTCGGAAATTAAAATTATAACATTAGTTAATAGTTAAAATTATTTACAGTGGTCATAAAAGTGTCTAATTTATGTATAGTTTTCACAATTAGTTCCTATTATTAGATTCATAATAAAATGACAAATGTACATTTTCTTATGAATTTAAATATTTTCCAATTGAAAACGAGGAGTAAGGTCTTTTTAAAAAATGTTTTTAAAGTAAAATGTCTATTATTATTGTTACTTCAAAATGTAATTACTTGCATAAATTAAAACTATGGAATATAATATGTGTTTGACAAAATCAATGATTGTCACAATTAGATGCCAAATTTTCTGCTGTTTAAAAGTTTAAAATATTCTCTAAATATATGTACTTTTAAAAACAAATGTTCATTCAAAAATTTGCTAATATACATAAAATATTTGTAAATACCAAAATATTCCATAATTCTAAAAATGATATGTTGTAAAAAATATCATAATATGCTAATTATGATTATAATTTCTGAGCATAGTATTTATTTATTTTATATTTAAGTTTTTTGATTTTGGGTAATAAGATTTTTCATAGAAAATATATTCTAGTTGTTACTTTAAATGATACATTTTCGATTTGGCCAGTAGTTTTCTTAAGTATTTAAGAAAATTAAAGTAAAATTACACAATCCTATTATATACTACACTAGGTAGTAGTATTATATATTATATCCTTTACTACATTGTAATCACTCATTTAGTTATCGATTTTTTGAAATATCATAACTTTTTATTAGGTAAATTTGCTAAGATGTTTTAAATAACAACATTAATATATTAAAATTTCCTTTAAAACTAATAATAATAATTCAATAAAACCGTAAATATAATATCTAAAAAATGTTTAAATAAATTTATTTTATGTAGATACAATAAATTGTATGTTGAAAACTAGAAGACATTTCAAAATTTGATACAAAGAACATATTTTAGAAATAAAATTTAAAAAATCATCTCCTAAATCTAATTTTGCCAAGTACGCTTTAGAATGTAATCATAGAATACATTTCAATATAGAAAACTTAATAATATTAAAAAACCAAATAAATATTCACGTAATTTCAAAATGAGAAGAATTTTTCGTATTTTTCGATATTCTTAAAATGTCTGTAAAACGTTCTATAATATATAACCCCTTAAGAATCGTGTGCTCTTAAAGTGGTTCCAGTCGGTCAAGATTTAATGAGTTAGGTTTAGTATCTGTAAATATTTTAAAAAATTATCCTTAACACTTCCTCTTTTGATTAATCAAATTGATTTTTGTAATATTTGGTTGTTTCAGACTTATGGTTAGCCATGGTGTAAATTAATATTTTCATTTTTGTTTTATCAGGGGCTTATATTGATTTTTATAAAAACTTGTAGTACAGTGTTAATAAAATATGTAATGTCTACAAGAAATTACATTATTTCCTTTCTTCTCTACTGGTCATGTATAATTTGCCTCACATATATTATTTTATATTGACTGTAAATATTTCAGAGTTAAATACCATGGTCAATATTAATTTTTTTAAATTTCAATCTTCATAACTTTGAATGATTTCGAAAATGTTGTGAGTATATACAAATTGAAAAAAAAATATCAATTTTATGCAATCCTGGGGGGTAACAATGCAAAAGTGTAGCATTAAAACAGTTAATTTTTTATGGAATTTATGGAACCCGAACTATAAAACAGACTAGTGCAGAAACTGAAATCTCAAAATATTAAAATTGGAACCAAAAAAATTACCGGTAAGAGAAGTTCTAATAATATTTTCAAGCCTCGTATTCTACCATGTACGACAAATTGCCTATATATACTCCTTACAAAACTATAGACTTTAACTACCATATATTTATTAATTTTAAAAGGAACCTTTACATCTAATTTTAAAGGCAATTTTTATGAAATTTTAGTAAAAATGAAAATCCAACAAGTATTTAAAGTAATTTAAAAGTAATCTTGTGTGAATACCATTTTTTATTGTTTATTAGTGCGATATTTGATAAAAATATATGTTTGTGCATTTTTCATTTTTAACAACTTAAGAATATAGCAGAAAGATGAAATAAAAAATAAAGTATAAAAAACAAAATTATCTGGTGACCTACTTAGTCAATTTTTGATATGTACATTTTTAGATGTTTTATGAATTGTTGAAAAATCAATTTTTTGATTTATTTCAATAACTATAAATCTTTAAAAAATTAATATATCAAAAATGGATACTTAAGTCGTTAGCTAATATTATTAGCTAAAGTTTATTTTTTATTTTGTGTTTGTAAGTTGATAAAAATTCAAAATTCTATTGCAAATTTTTCATAGAAAATTTGTAGGCGTTTTCTTAAAGGTACGTAACTGTAATATAATATACTAGCTTAAGTGCAATACCTACCGGGTGCAACTCTTTGTAAATGCAATTCCTTTTAAGTCAGACTACCTGTAAGTTCAACACCTTTTGAGTTCGAAACTTTGAATTTTTAACTAGGTTTGAGCGTGACACCTATTAGTAGAATTATTTGTTTTTTAGTGCAATTCGTATACCTCGATTTATGTATTTTATCGGAAATAATATATATTTATTTACATGCTTGGCCCAAAGTACAGTATAAGTAAGTAAATCATACATATAAGCAGTAAGTCATCGGAAGTGAAACGGAACCAGGAACTTAGATTAGTGAAAGAACGAAGGGCAAACGTTAACAATGCGATGAATTGGATTGTTCGAACCATAATAAGTGGTGTGCATAGGAATAGTAAAGGTGGTCGTAAAGGGGTATATGTCCCTTTAGACATGAAGGGACTCAAAAGTTGATGAGAGAAAGAAGTGTAGGTGCGTCAGCAGAACCACTGATGAGATTACAAAGGAATTTCAAGTTAATAGCAACTCTTCTATCGGCTAATGTTGGTAGGCCAAGCTCATTGAAAACTGGATAGTAGTCATGCGACTAGTGTGGAAATCAGTGTCGAAAGAAAACGCAATGATTAATGTTGTTAATCGAGTAGGTGTGACAAATTAAAGTACGGAATCTGGAGAAGGGCATAGACTGGCATTTATTCACGTTCAAGATAAGACCTATAGACACAAACCAATTTACTAAGGTGGTCAGTTCGCTTTTCAACAGGAGACGGTCGGATTCGTTACTCATTCGATGAAAAATTTTCATGTCGAGAGCTGGGAAATTGCGATTTTGAAAACTGTTAATTAATTAATTAAAAAAAAAAAAATGGCGTTAGCATTCTAGAAGATAATTGTACACTTCTAAAGTATTTTCAACGAATAGGTTGACAAAGTACCTGATTTATCTGAAAATCTATCAAACTAACTATTCTCGGATATTTATAAGAATTCGAACCTTGCTTCGCTCGGTTCTCACCTGGGTGTAATAGGTTTTTCACAACATCACTATAAATTTAATCAAAATTCTAAAAAAAAAATAACAAAAGTCTGACAATTTGAAATACATTTACCAATAAACATAATAATATGGGTATGAAATATAAATGTATAATAAAATTTATAATAGGTACCTACTGCGAACCTATGAAGTGGCTTGGACTTTTACTTTTAGAATTTTTTTATAACCATTGTCGTCAGGTCGATATGTTCGAAAGTCCGATTAAACATCGTTATACCCATGATGAAATTTCGCCTGAATGTATCAATATAAATGTAATTGAAATTGTGAAAAATATTACGGAAGTCCTACGATTTTAAATTCATTACTATGAGATATAAAAACTATAGTATAGTTATACCTACTCTGTGAATAATCATTCCGACTTAAATACTTAAATACGAACTCGTTACAGGGTATTTTATAAGGCATAATTTAATTTAATAAAATAGGTAGGTGCAAGATTTAATTCAAACAAACAAAAATAAAAATGATAAGAAATATTAAATAATAAACGTTAATATAATGATAAGAGAATGTATTAGGATTTCAGATATTGGATAAAAAAAAGTCGCAATAAAATTAATTGGGGAAGTGGGATTCGAACTGGCGTATCCGTATCGAAAGTTCATACCAGCTCCCACTAAACTACACATCGATGATGAATATATCGAAATCTCTCGTATTTAAACTATTCAAATAGTGGACGATAGACAATATGTACACATATTTGGAACGAATGTCCCGGTCGGACGGGGACGATCGGTAGATGAATAAACGTTCAATCGAGCGTTAACACGTCCCAAAAACGCGAATTCGACCCTAAAAGTTAAGTTCGTGACGATAATATGGCGACGTGGGAAAACGTTGAGTGATAACGGAAATCGGCGAGTTGGGAACCGCATTTTGTCTTGCTGACGTTGAAAGCTTGGAAAAAAAAAACGAAAACGCAGAGGAACGAAAGGCGTGAAAATCTCAAAACGACCCAAGAACAGTTTGAAAACGATAACGGTAAAGGATATATACGCGTGTTCTATATAAGATTATACGTCATATTTAAAAATCGAAACACTTGAATTTCTAATTTGTTTAAGTTACTTTTTTTCACACAATAAGTGTATCAATTTATATACAATATATTTTATGGAGTTAAGCGAATATTCCCAACTCCAAAAAAAAAAAAAAAAATCCGTTTTTTTTTTTAACAAAATTTTTTTAAGATCGAGTCTAAACATTATAACCAATTTATTCTGATAAATATACACAACATTGTGCGTATAATATTACAGAATATTGTATTGTAGTTTATTTAATCCAGTAAAACGACCAACTGCAGATGCTATGAAGGCCTCATTCTCGAAGACCTTGGTTTGCGGCGGCCTCTGGTCGACGAACGGTCCCTTTGTCCGCTTGGGTTCGCGTGTCCCTTGGCGGCCAATAGCACTTTATTGGCCTGGACGTTCTGGCAACTCCTCCAGCGGTCGCCACTGTCGTACTCGCTCGTGTGATCACTGCTCGGGGACGTGCATTGGCCTCCGGTTATCCCTCGCCGGACTGTCAACTGTGGCCGGATCGTCGAGCGTGTATTCACGACATTGTCGCACGCGTCCCCGGAACCCTCGGACGGACGTCTTCTGGTCATATTCCTCCTGTCATTTAATCTTCTGCTGGACCGGGGCCGGAGTCGGCCGCTGTACATCGAAGTCTTGCATCCACCGTCATTTCGGGGCTCGGTCATGATTTCCTCGACCAATACCGCGGTCCCGTCCGGTATTGCGGTCTCGATGACACCGTCGAACGGCGCAACCGGTTCCGATGATAACTCGGACTCCTCGCAGACCACCGTCGGTGTATGACTTCCGTCCATATCCGGTACTGGAATCGTCTGGCCGATATTCCGCTCATCTTCCGGTGCCACCTCTGTTGCTTTTGGATCTCCGTTGTCGTTGACGCTTCCCGAAAATAATTCTGATGACGAGTCCAACGACATAGTCACTCCATCGGAACTGGTCGTGACGTTATTGTTGTCACCACCGTGATCCGGTTTGTTTGTAACGTTGGCGGTAGTACATTCTTCATCAGACATGACGCGGAAAAATTGTATTAATATAAAACTATGTTTCGTATAAATATTAAAATAATCGACAATGTACACCTTTTCGATGATGTACGACGGAAGCGATATGTTTCTCACAAGATAAATAGAAAATATCTCATAAGATCTCCTAATTATATTATAAATAACCACGGTTACCACGGTTATGATAATGTAATTAAATTCTAAATTTTATGATTATTGGCTATGTCATTTTATGTTTCGATAAATAATCGAAAAATATCATAGCTTGACGTTGTTAATAACGAGTTATTAGAAGATTAGATATTAACAATGTAATAGTATATTTTACCTAAATATTTGATTAAACTACCTTGAATTTTGATAAAATAATTTAGTTTTTCATTAACGACCAATTGAAATTATTCAATATGGGCAAAAGAAATAAACGTAGTTAACGAGTTGCGTCCCATCGACGTTTTGGACTATTACCTACGTTATAATACATAATTACTTCTATCTTTATATCATATATAATCAATGCTACTATATACAACTAACTCACGTAAAAATAAAGATATACTCGTGTATGAATCATACTCCACCTACAAATTATCCTACATTTAATTATATTTTCCTTTCCATTTTACAGACTGAGGATTGACTATGAGTATTGGAAACGATCTCAAGACATCAAATAAAATACAATTACACCTTGAACTAGTGATGTAAATTCTCTGGATTTACGGATATCCGGATAAACCGAATATTCGTATATGTTTGTCTGAAATTCGAATAATTTTACCATCAGATAAAGATAATATTAAATGTTTTTAACTAAGGACCTTTAAATTACATGGAATTTTGATAGGTAAGTAACTGAAATATGTTTTTCGATTTCGTGTTTTTTGGGTATTTTTTTGGTAATATTTTCTTGCGTGTAAAAAAAACTATATTTGCTTAATAGTCTAAAATTATATTATTAAATTTAAAAATTTAATTACATTAATAAAGTACATAATCAAATATTTAGTGTAAAATTTAATACTCTTATCACGAGTCCTAGAGATTTAGGAGCATTATTATCGGAATTGCGAAGAAATTACCACAATAACCGATGTAAAGATCTGATGTCAATCTGTGTAAGAAAAACGTGTTATTACCTTTTTTTCTTAATTTTTCTTAAGTGAAAAATGTATTGATATAATATAAAAATGACAAAATGTACTAAATAAATATTGGAAAATAGTTACATAAAAACTTGAAAGAGTTGGATGGTAAATATTCAAATTATTCGGATTTCATTCTTTTGCGTAATTTTTCATTAGTTTTTTACGATGTAAAAATTAATTTGGATAATTTAAAAATGATCAAAATATGTAAGTTCCAAAAAATATTGAAAAAATGGTAATAAAATAAATTAAAGTAGTCGGGTGGTTAACCAGATTCGAATTACTTTATTATATGCGAATAAAATGTTCGTTATATCCGGTTTCACCGGTTTCAGATATACGGACTATATTGGAATACGGATATATGATATATTTAACATCACTATCTTGAAATTAATTTAGAGTTGATGAACAGGTCAACGCAAAAATGTTTAAAAATTCATCAATTTTGAAATATAGATTCTTATATTCCGTTGCCAAACCAACGTACAGTAGGTTGTATGTAAATACGTATATTTTTTCTACCTCCAATTTTGACCAAGATAAAATCGGTGGCCCTTGATTTTTTGAAATTACCGTCATGATGAGATATAAATCTTTAGAAGAAAAAAAACTATGGAGTGTAAATTTACAGCGTGCGTACGTGAAATTTAATCAACGGACGAGATTCGTTGATTTAGAACACTTTTCGTTTGCGACTGAAATTGAAACTGAATGAAAAATATATATATACCAATATACTTATGTAATCGACATATTTTTATCAAAACTAACGTGTTCTATTTATATATTTAATCAATATTATTGTTGTATATAATGTATATAAACCAAAGTTAATGGATGTAAAATTACCGGCCATTTATTATATATTTTGTTATAGCACATGCCACCCAACGATGTACCTATTTGATTTAAATTCAAAATTGACAACTATTACCTCATTGAATTAATTGGTATATTATATTAAGAATATTCCTGAAAATGAACACTTGATTTTATTGAGGCGGTTTTGGGATTTTATACCTGCACAGTCCTGAATACATTTTGCACAAACAATAATACCTATACGAGTTTTCATTCGTTGTTCATTTGTTTCACTTTGCGGTTAATGGTATTTTATCAGCATGAATATTAAACGAAATTTGAAATTAATATTGGTTATATACCAGGTACACCCAGTAACAAACAATGGACATAAATTATTCCAATATTGTCTTTAGAGTACAATACATAGGAATTCTCGGATCTATCTATCTATCATGAACATTTTTAATTATTGAGATTTATCAAACATAAATTTTAAACGAGACACTGTACACCGTTGAGATATTTTATACAGCATAGTACCAATATCTACAATAATCGTTGAACGGTAACGATCAACAAGAAATATTTACTAAGATATCAATGTTAAAACGATCACACCCGGACAGATATTTTAAAAATATCATAAGTTTCAAAGTATGTATGCATAAGAATATTCAAAATCGATTGTACACGAAAATCGATACAACTCTTTATGGTTGTGGTCAAGTTGATCACCTTCTTGTTCGCTATGCAACACAATATTTATTGAATTCGTATTTCGGCAGTTTTACTAATTATTTTGTGTTTAGTTTACGCTTAAAATATTACTTTTTTTTTTTTCGTTTTCTATTGAAAATCAGATATTCGTATTTATTAATAGTATATTCAAATACTAATGGGCTATATTTAGCTTAAGGTTTACTTTACACTGTCTTTATGAACTGCTATAAAAAAAAAAGAATTATAAAAATGGTCAAATTCCAAAATTTCTTAGATAAATTTGTCACTGGCCATTTTATCACTTATCACTACGAGTCTCATTAAGTTTATTAATTTTTTTATTTTATTTTATATTTTTGGAATCAATTGGTTTTACAATGATGTTTATTTTTATTTTCTGAAAACAACTTATTGGTTAAAATGTATCGATTATGATTTTTTTAGTTCAAAGCTTTTTTGGTAGCAAATTCGTATTATGTGGTACTTTCTAGAAGCCATTTTTTGGTTTTCCCTGTAATTTAATTAAGTGCGGGAGCGAAATGAGTGGTGGGTGGGGCAGCTTGACCCTTAATGTAGTCAGTCAAATCGATTAATTATCAGTCAGCTAAATCGTTGAAAGTGTGACTTTTTATTAAAAGGTCAATAATTCGCTACCTACGTCCTACTTGAGTATAAAGAAAAACTACCTTTTATAAAGGTGTATTTTTATAAATGGAAAAATAACAAGTAAAATTGCCGTGGTTACTATGTACAGGCATACGACCACGACACTGTTTATAATGTTCTAATATATGTTCTGTGAATGTGATGATACCATAGCACAATTTATTATTTTACTGATAACAGTTTAAAATCGTTATAATAACGTAAAATATTATTGATAATTATGATTTATGAATAATGATAATATGTACCTAATTTTTTAGTATCAAAGATCAATCCCAAGGATTCTAATAAAATATCCTGTACGGAGCCACTAAACTGAGTCGCTCGTGATATGGAGGTACATATGTGTATTTAAAATATATATAATATGGTAATGTCATAAGATGTTCAAAACGCTCTTTTTTACATTTATCTATGATTACACAGAGCATTGCTCAAAATTACTTTGTAGGATGAAATAGGCAAATACGTAATTTGGTACTTTAGCTAGTTTCAATTAAAATTAGTCGTATTACTGATATAAATACTTTACGCTTATATTTATGCGATTAAAAACATTTTGGATACTCAACGAAGGGAAGAAAGTATCTCTTGGTTTTATATTGTTTCCTTTTTATTTTTATTTTTTTATGAGAATATATATAATTTTTTGGGTGGAAAAGTAGTGTGAAGAGTTTTTGGGGTAAAATAATTTTTGATAGAAAATTGTATCTTGTTGGTAGGTAGGTACTTTAAAAAGGTCATTTTTAAATTTTCCAAGTAGTTTCATTATGTATAAAGGAAAAATTATTTTTAAAAAAAGTAAAATGAACCGACTTCTGCCACATGTACGTACCTGAAAAAGTTTTTTTCATTTTGTAATACAAAGCTGAATTATTTTTAATCAATCTTCTTACTTTGAAAACTTTTTTGGTGCTTTTTAAAACTTCGAGAAAACTCTCTTGAATACTGCTCGTGAAATATGTATTTATAAATAACAAAATTATAACAATATTTATACTGTCTCAGTTGTGTATTCATACGCACAAATCGTAAATATCTGTCAAGTCCCCTATTTAAGATATGTGGTACAACACAAAATTAAACAAAAATGTTACACAATATTTTTTACAACTTTCATTTAAACTGTCACATAAAACAATTGACAGTTAAATATTGAGATATATTTAATTTTATAGGGATATCGACAAAAATGTCATATACTATTATTTATTGTAAGACTTACAATGATAGTAACAAGAATAAAAATAATTAATTATATTGATAATGATTTTTGATAAACATCAAAACCATATCATACCGAGGATTTTCTGTGGTAGAAATATGTTCACACATGAAAAAGAAATAACGTGCATTAAAAATATTATTTAAGAGTTAAAATACACTCATAATATATATAGGTATATATATATATATATTATATATATATATTTTGATATAGAACAGTATTGTTTTTTATATTTTTGATACTATTTATAAAAAAATTACAGTGATTCAAACATTAAATATTTGAATAGGTAATTGCATGAATAATGTAGGTATATATTTTTATTTTATTTAAATTTTCAAATTTTGTTTTATTTTTATTTTAAAAATGTTCATTATTTTTTACCCATGAATCTAACAGTTATAGGTTATTATTACGTTAATATTTTTATTTTTCAACTGGACTTTTTTTGTAATTCCAAATTTGAGAAACAAAAAAAAATTTTTTCTCAGATCCTCAGTTTTTTTTTTTACATTGCTTTGAATGAACACAATTATACATAGTTAATAAAATATTTTCGCAGAATTTATAGCTAGTTAATTTTTAGAAGAAACAGTAGGTATTACATCGGAATAACTGCTTAAGCAATCTAACCATAACTATAATTTTAACCAGGGCTTAAGACCGGTAACCGGATTTTCCCCGGAAACAGGTTAAAAACCCCTTTTTGAGAACCGAAAACCGCTTCCCGGTTTTTATTTTTAAATATGAGAAGCGGTTATCGGTAAGCAGTAACCGAAAATTATATTTTAGGGTTTTAAATTTACCGGTAATCGTTTTATGTAATTACCAATAATTGTAACGGAACCGATAACCCATGTTGAAAATAACAAAAAAAAAAACCTCTAACCCTTTTCTAATTTATATATTATTATATTATAAATATTATTTGTTTTGTTTATCATACCTTCATAATTTTTACTTAGTATTTTTAATTATAATAATTTAATCTTTATTTTATAATGGCAGTTTATTGTATGGGTATATTTTAATATTATAGGTACCTACATAATATATAATATATTATATATTATATTGATCTTGGGTCACTAATTATACTGTTTATAATTGGTGTAATAAAATTAAATTTAAGATAATGAACAATTTAAAAATAGTCAATGTTATTTGTTTTCTATTGCCCGTGAATTGTCATATTATGGTATTCACGATTCTGTGTGCTAAACGTGAAATATATAAATTAATCAGATGATCAACTTATGGACGATTTTTTATAGCGTGGACATATTATATAGGTTAGGTAGGTACGTACATAGTATATAGACTATACTATACTATATATACGTTAGTCCGTGGTTGAAATATTGAAGTGACAGCAGGCACAATTGTGAAAAAATCGTTGTTTACGACCCATTATTTTATAATTATTATGAATTCTTTATAACTGTGTTATTTGCGATCGCAATGAAGCTTACTATCTCATAGGATTTTTTTTCTACATAATTTTAACAATCTAACAAATATTCCGGGATCGGAAAACAGGCACCTAAAAGTTGGACAACGAATAGTCAAAAATATTATAAATGTTTGTCAAAAGACTATTTAAATTGTAATTAACTGTTTTATACATTTGGAAGTGGCTTAAAACCACTGGTAACTGGTTATGAAAAGTAGGAAGCGGTTGTAAACCGAGAAGCGGTTACCTTAAAAATTAGGAAGCGGTTTTTAACCGATAAATGGTAACCACCTATTTGTTAATTATTCAAAGAACCGTTATTGATATCTATGTATTTAAAAAACCGCTTAATACCGGTTACCGGTTATCAAAATTTAGCCGGTTACCGTTATTTTCGGAAGCGGTTTTAAGCCCTGATTTTAACTTATTGATTATTATTCATATTCTAAATGTACTAATTAATATTTCTTGATCTATAGTCATTATTGTTTTATAAAATATATGATCCTTGGCTTATTTGGTCAAAGTGGTTTGGATCGAGTTAGTTTACAAAATAAATAAATATACTATCTATCAGAGCTCTGAACAGATATTACAAAACTAAAAATATACTGATACCTATAAACCGAAACTTAAATCAAAATTTGTGTAGATATACTCTATTAGAGACTATATTATAATATAGTATTTACCTTAACGATTACTTTTGAGCAGTGATGTAAAATTAAGGTAATAATCTTTTGGGAGAATATCCTCCAAATTGAGAAGTTTTGGTAATTGTCTTTTTTTAGTCATATTTTTTCAATTAAAAAATTGTGTTTAATATTTTTTCTAAATTATTAATTTTAGTATTATTGTTGTGGCCATAACGTTGTACAATATTATAATAATAATGGTCGAGTTACATTATTATTAATGACTAATTAGCGATGAATGATGTTATATTAGTAAACAATTATCTAAATGTATTCTTATCGTTCTAATTATTCTTAAACAAAATATAAAACTCAAATGACCGCAACTGGTATATTCGCCCTATTCAATACCTACACAAGCAATGGATATATTTATTGAATATTTCATGACGTTGAATAATAATAATGTCGAATAGACGTCCTCGTTGAATAATGTAAGAAATGAAACCGATTTCTGGCTGCCGGTCGTTAAAATCGGGTATATCACATATGTACATTCCCTATGTTTTCTATGTATTTTGCTGTTATTTGGAATTTTACAATCATGATATTTTAGTAAGCCACATCACCGGCAAACTCAATGGCCAGCGACAACCAGCATCCTCAGTTTACTCCTATAGAATAAAAAAAACGAACGATAACAAGAACACCGTTTGTCATTATACTAATATTATTTGTTTTATGATTTTATTATGCTGTTCAGTTATTCAAATAATTATATGACCATCACCATCTTAATGACCATCTATTTAATAGGTTATTTAATGAGTAAGTATTTATATTATATTGTGTGTCGATACTCCGTGCAGGTTGACAATAATTTTTATATTTGTGTAGTGGTCGGTGGTGGTGTTGAGGTACGTGTCGGAAACTCATTACTCTGTTATTGAATTATACATTATTATATGTTTTTTAAGATGGACCGGTTTCATGCGATGAATTTACAAATTGAAAATGAAAACTATATATAAATAGAATATTCGTCGGCCGACAATAACATTTAATAGTATACGTTAGAGATGGGACTAATCGTTCATTTAAGTGAACCAGTTCATTGAACGAACTGTATGTTATACTGTATTCCATACATATCATTCATTTCGTTCAAATATTCAAATATTGAAAGACATCCGTCGTGTCGTTCATCAATCGTTCGTTTGTTCATAACTTAATGTAATCACCGTAAAGTCGAAAAATACACCCGGCGCAAGCTTACCCCTCCCTCCACTTAATGCAGCTATTGTTATCGCTTATAACTTATTCGCGCATGTGATAAGGACACAATGTTGCCATTGTACCTACACACCTTGAGTCTTAAATATTTACCAATCTTAATTTTTAATGTTCTATGCATTTTAACACTATAAGCCGTCTGTTATTCAGTTTTATGAAAATAATATATAATAATAATTTATTTTATTTTATCATATAGTTTTTTAGATAAAATGATTGTGTGCCACAATTTTGGAAAATTTGTCGTTTAGATAACATTGTTTATTGGGAGAATTGGTAGGTAACGTAACGCGATCCGTACGATAGTTCGACCCATAGAAAAGTGACAACAGTTCGTTTATCGTTCAATTGTTCGTTTACAATTTCAGGTCATTCAAAATTGAACTAGTTTGTTTTAATTTTTGAACGCTTAATGAACCGTTCACAATATCAGATCGTTCATTGAACTAGTTCATTCATGAACGACACATCTCTAGTATACGTATTTTTAAAACAGATAAACGACAGATTTCACGTAAACAAAAAATTATATTTATTATAAAAATAATATATTATCTCAAGTACCTATTAACATTTTTTTAAATTATCTGATTCTATAATTAAATAAATGGTTTATGACAAAATTTTATTACGACGTTTTAATTAGTGCATTTTCGCAGGTATCTGTTATTTCGTGAGATTATTCTCCGGTGACCGGTAATAATCTTCTCGGGAATATTGTCGGTAACAGAGAGTATATTCTTTTGAGAATATTCTCTACCCACATTACTACTGTTGAGTTTTGACATTCAATTGGGAACAATACTTTAAAAATAGTTGAAAATTTAAACATTACCATTTTGATGATGGTTCGATTAGGTTTATTTTGAAATTTCAAACATACAATATCGCCAAGTCTCACACAGGTTGACACATACTAACATTATGATAATGAACTTTCTATTCAACGAAAATAAAAATATAATATCAGTAATATCACTGTTTTATTCAGAAAATAACAAACTAAAATCATCTAACTTTATGGAGAATCTGTATCTATTGTATATTTAACTGGTGTCTCATTATTTTTACACATCGAAATCCATAACACCGATACATTGTTTTCCATAAATTTAAAAAACTGTATCCGGAACAAAAATTGAAACTCAAAAAGGTTAATTAAACCGTTAAACCGGAATCACAGTGGATGCTGCAAGCCACTGTGATACAACAGAAAAATCTACAAACTATTTCAGACACAAATCACATATTGTGTACATATTGATTATTATTACGTATCACAGAATACATGCAAATGTGGTTAAAATATACTGTTTTCGATATTCGTGGACGATCCGGAAGCGGTCGTCGATTCAGTCGAACTGCTGGTGGTATGACGGCGCAACACGGTGACCGTGTTTTCGAAGACGTTGTTGTCGACTCAAAGACGCGTGGCTTCGGGTTGACAGGCGGTCTCTACTCCGCAGGACCCGACGGGTCTGTCGTCCCACGTCGGTGGCAACGGAAGCACTGTTGATGGTCCGCTTGTTGAACCGGACGTAACGGCCACTCCACCGACAGCGGTCGCCGCTGCCGTACGTGGTAGCGTTGTTGTCGCTGCTCTCGTCGTCGCCACTGTCCGTGCTCGAATTCAAGTCGATGGGAACCTCCCGTTGGACCTTCACTTCCGGCGGCGACGCTGACGTCGGCGTAGGGGCCGTGACCATCACCGTGTCCCCGGAATCTCCGGCCCAAACGCCTCTTGGCGCCTTCTTCTTCCCGCCGCTCCGGCCTCTGTTCAACCAGGACCGGTGCCGGACTTTGCGTGGCCGGCGACTGGACATCACCGTCACGGTTGGCGCCAGCACGTCCATGTCCGGTTCCGTGTCTTGGACGCGTACCACGTCCGCAACCGTGTTGTCCGGCATCGACCTAAGTGGTACCGACGTCCCGCTGCCCAGACAGTGGACACACACGGACGTGTTTCCGCTGGCCATCGGTACCGTCCCTGCGACCGATCCGACCGCCGTGTCGAGAATTGGCCAACCGGAAGCAGGTCGTCCTCCGATATCCGGATTCTCCGTCGGTCTTCCTGTGCAGTCGTTTACGCTTTCCGCGAACGTTTCCGACGACATGTCTAACATTAATACCACTCTGTCGGATGCGGTTGCGACGCCGCCATCTTCTTCGGACACGGCACTACGGTTTTCGGTGGACATGACTCGGACGAGTGTTGTATAGACAGTGCTCTTTTTCGACGAATGGGGTCTTCTACCCAAAACTAAAAACCGGTTACTACGGTAATGTATTCCGGTAACCGCGTTGCTTTTGTTATTTTGGCCGGTCGACATTTCTTTATTTATTCAAATTTAAAGACATTTATTAAAATTTTCTGTTTACCTATCTTATATCATAGAGAATATATTAACAGGTTATGTATTACCGATAAACTGATCACGTTTTGAAAATTAAACTGAACGTCATCCCCAAATTTTATAGTCGTATATTTTGGTATCAACTGTATATCTACGTTTACAGTTTTGACCAGTTTAACGGACGGGACCAAATTCCTCCAAAAATCAGATTCCATTTTCCTCCACAAATAACATATCGTTTTTCTCCATTGTCTAATTTCCTCCAAAAAATTTACTTATTTATTTATTTTATATAAAAATCGAATAACGGGTAATACGCGTATAGACGGTTGATAACCTTTAGACTTCTATGAACACATACGCATTACTATGGTGATTTGAATTATAAAAATTAACAGAAACTATAATAAACTACGGATATGAATTATGATATAAATGGCTTATGTGAAAAAAAATTTCTGGTATTTTGTGTGTACTAAATTATCTCAATTACGTTAAAGAGTACATTTTATAAGACTGCAGGGAACCCTTCAATGATGTATGGATTAAAATGTTAGACATTAGTTAGAAAAATAAATAAGAGGATAAGTATAGCAAAGATTAGAATTTAAGGTAGATATGTGGAGTGACTAAAGGGTATGTAAGAAATGTGGCTTCATTAGTGGATAAAATGAAGGAAAATACAGAGGCAGTACTATTAGTATAGGGAATGCATCTTGAAGGAAAAAATTGAAGAGAAAGACCGAAAAGGGGTATACTAATGCAATAGGGAGTGAAATGAGATGGATAGGTGATGATTCGGGTGGCCATATTATAGTTGAGAGAGAATGTGAAGAAAAAGAAGATGAATGGAGGTGGATTTGAGTTGTAATATTGACAGATATACAATTGGGATTCAAATTCAAAGATATAAAAACATTGGATCAATAGAAATTAGAAATAGAATATAATATAAAAATTTTACAATTTTCCAAATTATATAGTATTTTGTAAAAAAATATATAACTGATAATTTTTGCTTACACACATGAGATTTTATTTATTTATTTATGTTTACCTAACTACTTGACTTCTAATTTACAAGAATTGTTTTTAATGTATTAACAATTACCATATTATTAAAATATTTTTATTTAGTAAGGTTGAGTAGAAACTTTATATAATTTGTTCAACTGTTAAAGGGTTAAATTGGTTTATTATATTCCGGAAATTGGTCTTACTTAAAACGGTATCACTAAATGTACATTTTAAAAGTTATTCTGAATAAATTGACTGATGCATGTAAATGAGATACATATTTAGTATTTAGTGACTTGAATAATTTATTATTGAAAATTTCCTAACAATTCATCGGTTTTATTGATAGTTTGATGCACTACTATCTAAGACTGGACATTAACGAATTAAATGATACAATTAAGTTAATTTTAATGAAATTAATTAACGCGTTATTTTTTTTTTTCAAATTAACTTTTAACTTAATAAGTTACTTTTTTGAAAACTTAACATGTTAGTTTTAAGTTAAATTTATACAAAAGTATTAAAAAAAAAAATCGTTACATTTCTCAGCCTTGCTGTTACCAATAATCACATATCACCTAGTTAGATCCATAAGTATGTACCATTTAGAATTATTTAACTGATACCTGATGAATACTGATAGTGCGCTATAGCGGTAACATTGAAATATTGGCTTCGTCGCTCAAGTACCCCCTAAACTAAACGGTAGGTACTCTATTTTTAGTTAAAAATTACATTTAAAAAAAAAATATATCTATATTGATAAATTAAAAAAAAATATTAGTACTTGAAGGTTTATAGATCTAATTCAAATATATATTTTTTATACCTTAATTTAATCTTGATAAAAACATTGTTCTATACCTACTCATTGTGTGTCGGTAGTTATTTATGGTGAAATCTATCCGATTATAAGATCAGTACGACCGACGCACCAGCTATAGATATAGATTTAAAAAAACAATAATAATATAGTGCTTTTATCGGATTGTCGCGAGTAATATCGAGACGGGTAATTGTTATCCGGTTCAAATTAAAAATACTAATTGGAATTTAATTCGAGTTCATCGGAAGATTTCCATATTTACGCAATTTTCCCGTCTTATTATAGATATGGCCGTCGTAACCATTGTAAAATGTAAATTTTAGTGGGGAAAAAAAAAAATGAGAAACGAACAATACGCCTGTACGTCGTAACCAATAGGAAGACGTAATTTATAGTTCGTGCGGGGTCGTGAAGTAATTTATTTTCAAACGGAAAAAACCATATTTTTTTTACTGTTTTGTTTTACAACGCCAGTTAAAATAAAAAAAAAAAGTGAATATATATATATTATAATATAGGACTATCTAAGATTTCGATGCATTTGCATATTATTCTATCTGATAGTATACACTTGACACGAATATACGATGCTACAAATACGAATCGAGCACGGATGAACGACATTTGTAGAGCATTTATTTATATGTATATAATTAATTTTTTATCAGCATATAAAATATTTATTTTTCAAATAAAAATACGTGTGTGTTAATAAATAAGTATAATATATATATATATATTTTTAAATTGCACTAATCATTATCAACCGAGTTGTAGAAAATCATTGAATAATATCGGATCGAATAATCATTTATTTTGATCTGAAAATTGTTGAATCTTTATCAATTTGAAGTAGTTTGAACGGGCGTCATTATTACTAATCGATAAATCTTGAGTTCACATTATTTGAAAACTATAAATATAGAATCGATAATTTTGGAAATAACAAAATTAGAACATATACATATCGATTGAATAAACGTGGATTGAAATTCGATTTTAAAAGGGCATCGAAATACAAAATCTTTCACATTATTTAAATTCTAAGTTATGTAACATCAAATATATCTTTGCCCAATAATTATTCAAGAAAATCAAATTTAAGTTATCTTTTTCAGATGATTTCGTCTCAATAAGTTCATCAATTTGAAGTTTATTGATCGAGTTTTAAACAGTCCTAGAGTTATAATAATATAATTTTTGATAAATTTTGGTTTCAACATTTTTAAATTGTTTCATAAAAAAATAGAATCTCTAATTGCAAGTTTAGCTGATAATTAATATAGAAATAAAAAAATATTATATAAAATATTGATATTTCAAAAAATTAATAGTATACCTACTATAAAAAAAAAAAAAAAAATGAAAATCATAGGTATTATTTCAATTAATTGATGGCACTTCCTATATAAAATACCTATAACTATAAATAATAAATAAATATATATTGCGAGAAAATAATACATAAAAACCAAAATGTTTTTTAATAAATTTTTTTTCTAGTTTTAAATATAAGTAGGTACACTACTATTATGACACTACTGAGCCATTTAACATTCAAAGCCTGACGATATACCATACGTAAAAAGTTTTTTTGCTATATTTACATTATTTTTAGGTTAGGTTAGGGTTAATCGAGTACAAAATCGTTTTGGTTATTATTACAGTACAAGTATATTATTATTATTATTATTATTATTATTATTGTTGTTGTTATCGTTCAACACACGCGAAACGGCCGTTAAGTAATATATACCATCGTTTTTCGTATAGTTAATAATAATAATTATTATTATTATTATTATTATTACCAGCCTTCAACTGGAGATCTAACATCATGTTCGATGTCTGCGAATATTAATATATTTTCATATTATGTTATATATTATGCATCTATTATTATCATCAGATATACGTGCATAGATTATAGATCAGATTTATTAATATAGTTCAACCACAAAGTATTAGAATGTACTTCGTCTACAATCTAAATGATAACATACTCGTGTGTTTCCGTGTTCCACTGCATAATATATAATGCAATTATATTTAAACCATCATTAGCCATTATGAGTTTACCCAAATAATACTGATAATACCTAATGTTAGTATTAGTGATAACTAAGGCTCAGCTGTTGATGCCTTGAAACCTATAAAACGCCTTTAACAAAATTCAATTTATAATTATTTAAAAACATGAATAAATACATTTAAATTTTTTTAAATATTACTTTATTATATCAGGTATATTTCATATGTAAGTATTTTATTTATACAGCGTATTTTATAACTCTTATTTGCAGTTTTTCTCAATTTTTTTACTGTGTATAATAATGCACATTTTTAAAACTAAAATATACGCACAAACGTTAAATTATAAGTGAAAAAATATATATTACGTAAAATAATAAAAAATAATAATAATTAAAGTAAAGTATGATTTTATCGGTTATTGAAAAATAGTTTTGAAAAATGACCTAAAATTACAAAAAATGACCTTTAAGTGTCAAAAATGCAAAATAAAAATTAGTTATTTCGATTCGTACATTTGTATGTTATCGAATTACATTTTTTTTAGGAAAGCATCACTAAAGACTGTCCAATTTTTACAAAAAAAAATGCAAGTCGTCAACATATTAGCTCTAGTGATAACATGAGATATCATGCCAGTGACATCATTTGGGGTGAGATGACTCATACATTTACCCTAGTCTATGTTGTTCAGCTCAACATAAGTGGAACATTTTGAAAATATTATTATTGTTAATAATTCAGTACAAAAAAGGTCACAAAAACAAAAACACACATTCTGATTTTACCATCTTTATTTTTTCTTATAGATTATATCACTTATAAAAGTTCATAAATTTAATTCCTAATATTTTTAATTTAATTTTCAATTTTTTACTATTATTATACAAAATTATGTCTAAACTATTTTGGGAAACGATACTTTTATGTGCAGAAAAAATTACCTTGAAAACGATGAATTTAAAACACGAAAATTTAGACAAAGAAAAATTCAATACTATTATTAAACCCAAAATATTTAAACCTGTTTTGACTACTTGTTTTTAAGTCTGATATTAATCAATCAAAAAAATGCCAATCTAAAATAATGGATATTTAAAAAAAAAAATTAAACAAAAAACTGGCATTAACAATTCTTATTTTTATGGGCTCGCAAATATTTTAGAAATACAAAACAAAAAATTAATGATAAATAACAATATTATTTCAGAAAGATTACTTTACAGTTTTATTTACAATTTGAAAAGTAGGTATATCAATAACTCATAAAATGTGTTTTGTCTTTTTATGGTATTTTCAATTTGATATAGAAATTATAAATGTGAATGTAATCTATTTAATAAAGGATAGATGTTCTGACGTCCTCTTAACAACAAAGTTTAAATACCAATTTATAATAGTATAATATTATCAAAATAGTGATGAAAATAAAACTATTTTAATAATATTTATTTATATGAAATACAGAAAAAAAAAACTTTGAGAGAATAGGTAGTACGTACGTAGCAACTTAAATAGAAATGACGGTAATTTATAAAAAAAAAAAAAAAAATAGAAAACTAATATATTTCTTTTATAGACCTTATTTTTTTTTCAATACATTTTACACGAAAAAATTCATTACGTTTCCGGCAGTGGCTTTGAGATTAATTCCCGCATACCATTGCAACGGTGGTGCGCGGGATTTGTATTAAAATGTTTGATGAACCCGTGAAATATTTAAATATTCCTTAGAAAAATACAGCCGACAATATAATATCGTTTGTTCTTTAAAGGCATTATTATATATAAATATACGTATAGCAAAACTTTTTTTTTTGCTGCTTGTCGTGAAAGTATATACAAATTCATTATATAATATTCATGGAGGTTATAATATTATGACAAAATAAAAATAAAAAATGATAACGAATAATATTATACCATAAAAAGAAAAAAGTATAATATAGTCGTATAAATATTTAACACGACGTTTAGTCGTTTGTCTGCGACGTTCAACCGTTATATAAACATATTTCGAGTAAAAAATCGAGTCGATCATTTTAATTTGGTTCTATCCTCTGTTCGATCAAAAGTTTTGTACTTTCAACGACCGGTATAAAGTGGATGCGGTTTTAAGTCAAATAACAGAAATTGTTATCTATTTGAGAAAATACGAGTTATCACGATATAAATTATAATGTATTATGTTGACAAGATAGCCTATTGTTATTATTCAAATGTCTATTATAAATATAATGATAATAACATATAATTGATCTGTACAAGGACCGAAGGGACAAACTTCATCATCTGTATTTGGACGATTTTTTATTTTATATTTTTTGTGATACCTGAACGATATCTTATGTGTAATTACGAAAAATACTATTAGATATTCACAAATAAAATATGTATGCTACAGTGCCGAAAACTCGATATCATATACATTTTTTTGATTATAATTGCATTAATTATCAAAAAGACCCGTTTCATTCGTTTACGATAATTTCTAAAGATTTTGGGTAGGTGTCGGGTATTACACATAATTTATAGGTATATATTTATTTACTACATAGTTATATAACCTATGAACATATTAAATTTTTGTCTGTATGAGATTCTGTACAGTCGACCGGAGATAAATTTAATAGTAATATAACATTGTATTTTATACGTATTAATTAGTTTTACTCGTTTTAATCATAAATAATTATTCATACGAAAATATTATTGAAATTATTACTCGTACGAGTGACTATACCGGTTTTCGGTATCACTATTTTATCACTATCGTCATCGTACATAATATATACTGATAAATTCATATTAACCCTTTAACCCTTTCATTGCTGTGGTTGCATATTTTCGTCTATGCATTTTTCTCATTACGTGTCAACAGTACAACACAATGACGTAGGAATGATTTTCAGTCCAATTTATGAGTTATAACAAATACAGTGGTACCATGAAAAAATATTTTGCCATAATTTCCTGAAAAGTAATAGTTGATAGCTACATTTTACATAACCATTTCAGCTTTTTTTTAGCATTTCAGCACTATAAAAACTAGATTAAAATTAATATAGGTATATATAATATATATTTTTCTTTTAATTAACTACATCTAAAATTTAACTACAAGTATATAATTTTAGTTTGTTGATTCTTTGTAGTCATAAAAACTTAATAAAGTGAAGCAATATACTCACGGTACGTAGTTATAACGGTTGACGCAAAATTTCGAGAATCTTTGACCGGTTACTGTAAAAACTTGTTTAATTACTACATTACAGTGAGGGAAAAGTAAAAAAAAAAAAAAATGTGTCTAAAGTTTTCCTTCATAACCACTGATTTATTTGCTAACACAGTATATAATTTCTTCAACATTATTTAAATTTGGCCATACCATGTCATTAAATAAATAATCACTTGGTGACGAAAGGGTTAATATATTATATATATCTCTTTCAGTAACACTCTTGCAAATTCACCCCACGAAAAAAATCGCCAACGGAACAACTGACGCGTATACGCGTTATTTAATGTTTTACATTACATAATTAATAACGGACAGTTGGCATACAGTATTGGTTTCATACTGTAAATTCTACGAGAAATCCAAAGAGGTACACGTACAAAAATATCGAAACGATATCAAAGACAGTAGAAGAAATCTTAGTTTACAATAAATATAAACAGTAGCCGGGGCGTATCCAAGGGAGGATTTATAGTCCAGGCCTTTGGCTGAATTTCGGATTGGACCCCTAAGTTAGGTTAGGGGCTGTT
Organism: Pemphigus obesinymphae; assembly: GCA_025469235.1. Classification (NCBI taxonomy): domain Eukaryota; kingdom Metazoa; phylum Arthropoda; class Insecta; order Hemiptera; family Aphididae; genus Pemphigus; species Pemphigus obesinymphae. The sequence continues at coordinate 55,637 of JAIPRL010001909.1, forward strand.
AACATAATTGGATGTTACAAAAAACAGAACTTTATTGAAATACAGTCGACTCTCGGTAACTCGAAGTTCAAGGGGGGGAAAAAATTCGACTTACTAAAAATTTCGAGTTATCAAAAACTTTTAAAAAGTATGTTTTTATTTTTAAAGAATTTTCCAATTTGTTAACCAACCACTGCTGGCTTTAAAATGTTCATGCCTTAATTTATGCCCAAACTCTTCAGCTTTTTCTCGTAGAATGGGTCCATTTATTGAATTTTTTCTGTCAAGACATTATTGAAACCATTTTAATAAATAGGATTCTATACCAGAGTATTCTCCTAGTTTCATTTTTTTTCGAGTTGCCGAGTTTTCATTAGTTTTTAAACATTACATCTTTATTTTTAATTATTGTAGATAATGTACCTACTCGCTGGAATTCCAAAATCTTTGGCTATTTTTTTTTTTCGCCTTTTTCAATAATTTTAAGCAAGTTCACTTTTTCTGCAAGTGATAATGTAGTTAATTTTCTTTTTTGAGCCATAATAACCACTGTATTAACACTGTCACACTCACAAACGATATAACGAACAGACGGCATAGAACTAAAACTGAAATCTATTGTATGGAGTTATCAAGGTTTAAATTACAAATATGTAGTTGACTATAATGGTCGGGTTTTACAATACAAGTCATAAGCGAAAATGAATCGCCTTGATAAACTATTTTTAGTACTAAATTTGGATGAGAAAATTCGAGATATCGAAAACTTGTCAAATTAATTTTCGAGTTAGCAAGATTATTTAAACATTAAGTGTTATTGTTTTTTGAAGGGGAATTTTAATTATTCAAGATATCGAGAATTTCGAGTTATCAAGGTTCGAGTTACCAAGAGTCGACTGTATTACAGAATACAGATATACTTGTATTAGTACCAGCGCGAGAATTTGCAGGGCCTACTGTAAGATATTTAAAACATTTTGTAAAATATTTTTTTGAAATGTTAAAATTAAGTGTGTAAGAAGCAAAAAATAAAAGTCATGAACTTTTTTTTCCAATTTTGCCGACCAAATAAAAGTTGATAAAATAAAAAATGTTGTACTCCCCCCCCTTTGATAAAAAATTTCTGGGTACGCCCCTGGAGAGTGGTCCCAAATAGCTCGTGGCAGCCGGTCGACGGCTCTAATTTTATCAATTATTCAAATTGTTTTGTTTTATTTTTTTCATATAATGTTTTGCATTAAGTATATTTATTAGTATTTTTACTATTATATTATGTTACATATACAAAAATACCATATAATTTTGTAAATCTTTCTTTATCGTTTACAAAACCTAAAGTTTTTTTTATAAAATTATTAGATATATATTATATATATATAATATATATATATTAACAAAAAACTTATTTTTTAAAAAGTATAAAAAATGTCAATATAATAAATTAATTTATTTTGTCTAGTCCCAATGGAGAATTAAATGATAATATAATAGAAATTATATGATATGGTAAGGGGTATAAGAATACAATTTAAAATTTTATTTAAAAAATAACACTATAATGTTTATTTATTTAAACGGTTAGGGTTTTTTTTAACCCTAACTGACATCCTTGACTTTAATTCTCAAAAAGTCAAATTAAATTTGACTCAATAGTACCTTATATTTTTAGCATTGGTACAATATTTTAATAAACAGACATTTTACTATTTAAAACGATCTTGTTGTAGATTTTTTAAATAACAATATGTCTAATTTGACGTTCTTAAAATAATGAAAATTCTTTTTACAAATTATATATATTTAGGAAGTGAGTATAGGTACTTATATATTAAATCGAACATCAAATGTATTTCATAATATATTACAGCATAAAAAAAAATTCTTTCTATATACCCATTAATGCTTAATGCACCTTATTTTACCAAGTATTATGATACGTGTTCATTATCTTATGCAACATTATCAACATTTCGATTGATATTTAGAAGAAATTGTTTAAAATAATTCTAAAATACTCTTTTTAAATAACAAAACTAAAATATTTTTATATAAACCTGTAATATGATGTAATTTAAACTTGTTAGAGTTTTCAATATACCTATACCTACAATGTTTTATATACTACATAGTATTTTATATTATTATGATTTTATTTAAAATGTAATCAGTCACGATTAAATGAGAAGGATAAAATCTGAGATAAAACGAAAAATTTTAAGAAAATATGGAAAATCCAGGGAGGTCATGTCCCCCTTTTGCCCCTCAACGAACGCCCATCGTTTGTACTGTCTGGTTCTTATTAAGAATAAATAAATCTGTTCATTTTGAACGAACCGCATGAATGATTTGTTCAGTAAAAATTACCATCGGTAGAAATTAATAGTTAAACTGATTCGTATAAACACCCCTTCCCCCCTTTAAGCTCGAACGGATCTGATATGATTAATTTGTTTACTAGATAGAAATAATTTGTATTTCAAAGTGGGAAATGCAATCTAAAGTTTATCTGCAGTTTACGCTTAAATGTTAATTGTGAGCGCCTCTACATAATTATAGTTTTTATAGTTGTTACCAATGCATATTTTAACGATTTTTTTCTTTGTTTGTTTTCAGGTGAGTAAACTCTTTTTTTTTTTTAAGAACGTTGTCCAGCCAAAAAATACTATTCACTATCACCACCAACGGAACACCAGTAAAAGCCGATAGATTTCAATGTACAGACAAGAAACAAGGAACAGATATTAAATATCTGGATGTAATAGTATGAAGAATTTCCAAAAGCAATGTACAATGAATTAAATATAATTTTATAAATAGAATAATTGGCATAAAGCAACAAAAATTAAAATATATGGTACAAGACCTTATTTTTAATAAAAAAAAAATCTAAACATAAATTAGCAGAAAAATAATATTATTTGATTGAGACCACGGTCCAATAAGAATGAAATTGGTTTTTGGTTAAATCATATGCAATCTGTAATCATTGATTTAATTCGATAATAAAAAGTAAACTTGGAATCATTTTAAGGTATCAACTATATTTAAAACGATTGTCATTTTGTCTTGTTTTTTTTATCGGTCATTATATTTATACCACTTGATAATGTGTCTAATCCGAATACAATTAGAGATAATATCGCGCTTTGTTTATATTAATTATCTACTTTTATAATACTATTATGATTATTTTATCATCTTTTTTATAATCTCGGAAATCCCTATCCTTAACAAGTAGGTTAATCTTCTTTATCACATCTACAAAACACAATCCTTGTATAAGAATGTATACGATTATAATCTTTAATTTATTATATTATATTATTGACTCCTTATATTTAATTTCTTTGTTGTATCATGCATGTTATTATGTCATATTGATACTATTCTTAATAATAGTAATAATAATAAAATAATATAAAATAGTAAAATAAATCATAAAACATTATACACTTGTATATAATTCGAATTGGGGTGAAGACTGATAAACTTTTAAAAACGGTCTACTAAACTTCAGCAGACTTATTAAACTAATTCACAACTAAAATTTCATTGCAATTCAGCAACTGATAAATGAGTTCGTAAAAGTGAGTGCATATTTAGTTCTATCTATTTATTTTGTTGATCTCTAAGAAAATATTATTATAATTGTTAGTAATTAAAATAATTAATAATTATTTCTGAATTTTTCAATATTTTATTGAAGTAAATATATTTTTATGGGAAAATGTATTTCATAAAAATAAACTATACAGATATTATACGGATATTATTATTATTTTTTATTTTCATACACTAATAAGTAATATTATGTTCTTTGAATAAAAGATAAGATATGGGTGTAACATAAAGTACAATACGGTAACTTCAGAATATGATTTAGTTAAGTTGATATAGATTTTCAGTTTACAACTACTTTATTTTTTAGATAATTTCCATTGAGTTCATATAATATAATTACATTTCTATAAGTCATTTCTATAATTTCTATAAGTTTATATACATTTTAGCTATATTTAGTGTTTAATTTATCTTTATTTCAGCTGCAAAAAAACTAAAAATATATAACATTTGTTAATTAGATTTACAATTTAAATAAAAAAATATGAATAATATCGGGAAGGTACCTTTATTTTATTTTTACGATTTATCTGTTAATAATATAATTGTTTACTATATACGTAATAAGTTGATGAGTATTAACACATATTGACTAAATCAGATAAACTGTTTCTACTGTATCTATCAATATAAAAATAAATATTAAACTTTAATAAATTAAAACTACTCGTAAATTAAATTCACTTCAAACATGCATTATATGCTTAATTGCATTTATTTACAATATTATCAAGTTTATAAATGATATAATTCGTAATGATGATGATGATAACGTATTTTAAGATAACACGGATTGCATACACTATACAGTTGTCGAGCTCGTAATAAAATTATATAGTATGCTAATTTGCTGGTGGGTTATGAGATTTCGTATTTCTTCGGTTTTCATTTTTTCGGAAAACAATATTGATGACATACTGCAATGGGCTTATGCAGATATCAATAATACTGCTCTAGCAAAGTTTACCACGCTGTATATAGCCCGGAGAACCTGATCGAAATGTCAAAACCGTCCGCAGTAGATCGATCCGCGAGCGCGTTACGCCTACGAATATAATTATTATAATATGGGGAAGTAGGTATAAAGTTTGGCAATTTGACAGGTCTCGACGGTATTATCGACTCCGTGTCATTTTCAGTACCTCCTCACTTAAATTTATACCGCGATTATGAATTTTCGAACAAAATTAGTCGAGCACGGTTATGTTTTTTTTTTTTTTTTTCATTTGTGTAGTCGTCTCACACAACCAATTTGTAGGATTACGTCCTTGTGTTTTAACTTATATACAAAATTCTTTGTAAAATATAAAAAAAAAAAATCGAGATTATGAAAACCGAGTAAATCAAATAGAAAAAACGTCTAAAAAAGATTATAATCATTTTTTTTTTAAATTTTTTGATAACTCTAAGTTATACTTTTAATTTTAGATTTTTCAAAGAAGTCGTGATTTAATTTCTCACCAAGTACTCTTCCTAAGAATATCCTCAACGTGACATAATTAATCCACAATATCCATAATATTTCTAGTCTCTAAGCTTATAGCTTGTAGTCTCGATGTTGACGATTGTTTCATTTCCTCTCTCCTTAATAGCTCTTTGGATGCTCCAGGCCATTTCTCTAATGTTTTATTTCGTTTTCATTCCTAACAATCTTAACACATTGAAAATCATACACTTTTCCATATTCCAACTCTTACGGGCATAACCATGCTTTGCATGGAGTGCTTCACCATGTAAATAACCTTAATATTAATTTCTCTGTTTGAGTTTTATGGTCTCGTGTTTATTAAAATGTGTACATTTCTTCTGTTTTATTGTCAATCATTGTTTTTAATGTATTTCTATAATCTTGTTATCAATTAATATTTTCTTGTACCTAATGTACATATATTTAAAAGTTGTCTGTTTAAACATAATTTAGTAATAATAATAATAGCAATTATTTCTTGCAATAGTTAATCCGGAATCGGAACCGATTAACCGTTAAAGTTACTTTGGTAGCAGAATTTCGTCAATTTAAATACTACAATATAGTAAATAGTTAACAGTTTTACATTATTTTAATTCTAAAGCTCTAATAGGCTCATGTTTTCACCTGAGAGATCTTGTGCGCCGAAATACGCATTTTGACCACTCGATCTTAGTTGATATCCAAACAGAAACGAGACTATTATGGGAGTGGGGAGTTGTCACACCCCCTACATCTGGAAATTAGTCGGTAAAATGAAGTTCAGTCAGCTAAAACAGAAAGTTGATGACCATTTTTTTTTTTTTTTTGCTTATTTTGCCACGTTTTGAAGGAATATTTCGAAATTTAGTCGATAAATTATAAATTGTCGGGCAAAATAAATATATATTTTTTTTTGCTTATTTACATTTCAGTTCAAAGGTGTATTTTGGAGACACTTCTTCTTCCAGAAATATATCTTTGGCTCATCCCTGCCACCAAATATTACAATGTATTAATTTATTATAATAGTGTTAATATTATAAACTATTAATAGTTTTTATATTTATAGTAAAGTATATAGAAACTACGTTATATATACCTAATTTTTCGTATTAAAATAAATTTCTTATTGACAGCACCTACAATTAATTATTGTCACTTCGGAAACGCAGTAGAAGTACATTGTATTGTCTCTAATAGCAAAATACAAATTTGAAATACTACGTGCATATACATATTATTATTATTACTATAGTATTCGATTGCGTCATTACTATTAACTGTTTAAATCCGATACAAGATATAAAAATATCCATTAATCGTATTATTTTTTTTTTTTCAAAACGGTTTTGTTTAATCTACCATTGCATATCGATTTAGTGTTTTTTTTTTTTTTTTACCAAAATCCTGATAGAAATTTTAAATTATATAACATATATAGGTACGTATCTTAAGCCATCATTTTAGACATTTTCGAGGGATGCAAATAAATAAATTCACTTAAGTCCAACAACAAACAATGCTATTCATTTTGTTTGCAAAGTACTACTCGTTTTCAATCACGATCATACAATTATTACGATCATGTCACTACGATAAGTGTATAATTACAATAAAACATTTCTTTTTGCGACTTAAGATTAACAAATTTATCACGAGATTCATTTAGGTCTATAGCATCTTCTTTTTCACAAATTATTATAACTATGTTACATTGTTGAACTGTTGTAAACTTTGGGAAAATAATTATGACTGGACATATTGAAAAATGTATGTAAATTTCAGAATATTAGGATGTGGATAGAGCAGTATTATTATTATAAACTTTAGGATGGTTTTAAAAAAAGTTGAAGACTTTTTTTCCCCCCGTGTTATTAACTGGGGGGGGGGTAATTTTCTAAATATGGTCCTGGATGTATAATATCGATTAATCAATAAACAAATGGAAGTTTGTAGTTAGTGTTAGTGAATTTTTGTAAAAATAATAATGATTAATAATGAATATTATAGGTAATTAAATGAAAACAAATAAGCTTTTCGAGTACAATTAACTACGACTAGAACCTAACTAGAACTTGTAAACCATTTTTGTGAAACTTTACAAAATTACATTATTGGGATGTATCGATACTATAAAATTAATTTCGAATTCATATTAATACCGTTCAATAAGAATTTATACGATTTTTTAATTAATTCGTTATTTGGTCGTTAGATACAGGTATTCTATGAAACCAAATCTCTATTACTGTCGATATTAAGATTATTATAAAGAGAAGTATAAAAATAATGGAATATAATATATCAAGTGCAATTGGATGCCAATCCATAAAATTATTTTGAGTGAACTCACGCAATGCAATGCGTAACAATAGACCAGTTAAAAATTACAATGATTAACAGAAAAAGTACATTTGATAATGTAAAACACAAATAACAATTATTACGGGATTTTAAATATTAATCTCGCTAAATTGAATTTCACTAAAATTGCCAATAATAAAGAGCTTAGCATTATTTTCAGGAAGTAAGCTCGCAAAATTTTTAAATAATTCAAAGTTGTATTTATTGGAAACTAGCATTCTATCATATTATGGTATTAAAATAATTAATTTTTTTCCATAATTTCTATAGTGATATATTGTGAAAATAATCGTAAATTTAAAATGAAACATATAAACGATATTATACGCGTATATTTATGTAAATTTTTAAATGGAATATCAATAAATAATTTAAATACTTTCAGGAAAATAGACACCAAAATCCTCTAAATACTCCAAAATACGATCACAGTCCTTCTCCCCCCCCCCCCAAAAAAAAATAACATGCAGTTTCGGAAAATAATATATTGTATGATTTTTTAAATTTCAGTCTGTAAATATGGGGCTGAATGGAGTAACTATCCATCCTATAGCTATATACTCGTATTATATATTGGCCGTTGACCATCGGACGCTTGCCACTATAAGTATATCGATTTTCGTTTTTTTTTTCAACGAGTCCTACCGAAGTTGACGAGTATATATCGATTTAGACATTAGCGACTCGTATTATCGTGTCCCTCATATTTTAAAATATGCATATAATATAGTCGGGATATATATCGTATAATATACAATACGGTAAATTTATACTCATTACATATTATATTTATTATAATATTATGACGAAATAACATGATATGCCAGCAACTGAGTTATGCGCATAATGCCTACGTCACTCTGTCCACTTATCATAATATTATTATTGTTATCTACTATTTATTTTGATTAAACATTAAACTTATTTATATATTACTACAATACTATACTGTACTATATTGAATTATATATATAGATTGCAGATAAGACCGAGTGACGTCAGAATTTCTGGGAACAATTGGTAAATTATATTTTATTCCATGACAACTCGTACCGTTCTCAAATTCGTTTATGTTGCTGGCATACCATGTTATTTCGTCATGTATAATTGAATTATTGAAAGTTTTTTTTTTTTTTTTAGTATTACCATAATCGGTTTAACGACGTTATTTTATATTCGCACTATACACAGTATACATATTTAATAATATCCGAGAAAATATTATAATATTATAATAATCTGATAGAATAGTTGTTTCGGGATTTTTTCGACCAGTCAATCGTCTGATAACTACGGTTATCTACTAATTACGGTGATAATAATTTATGACGGGTTACCCTTCGTTAATCGATACGAGTTGTACTGCGGTGGAATTTACACGTAAATATTAATATTTGCGAAGCCATTGTCACGACTTCGAAATAACGCATATTAACAATATTATTATAGTGAAGTGTTTGAAGTACTGAATATCTCTAATCCCTCTATAGAATTTTGATTCAGCTTCCTTCCATGACGCTCACATAGATTAGAATACATTTCAAGGTAAATACTTTCATTTATAAGTTATACTATATGGTGAATAGTGTTATCTATAGAAAGCGAATAATTATTTATTATAGTTAATAGTATCTAAATAAATATAAATTCTGTTATCTTTATCTACATGTAAATAGAAATATTGTAATCCAAACATACATAATATTAAAACCTATATGAAAAATTATTATATAATGTTAAAACAATATTGTTCAATGAATATTTGAAAAGTCAATATTACTAATAATTATTTATAATACTAATTATAACAGTTTTTATTAATAATTAATGATCAAAAAGTTATTATGTTTTAATATGTGTATAAAAATTACCAGTACCTACTTACGATTTCTATAATAATATATATTGTATAAATAACAAACATTTGAAAAAATTAAAAGCTATTATTTAGATTTCTTTAAACAAATGGCTTTAAGTTACGACGTTTATCAAACCATTTAATAATATGCTTAGGTATTTGAAGGAGAAAACTATTTATTAACATTTCTAACCCCATCGTATAAATAAGAGACAGCACGTAATCAATAATGAAATTTAATTTAGTATTTAGTATAAATTTCAGTTCAGCTATGATAGTATACTATATACAGATAAAATATAATAAAAATAATTTTAGTTTACTCATATATTATTATTATAATATATTTTTATATATAACTTTCAAATGCCAACAGTTTTCATGTATAATTTTTAATTGTTATTAAATATGTTCACCGTTAAAAATGTATATTGTATAGTTACAGAGAAAGAAAATTTTATATAAAAAAAAGCGATATTTAACTTAAGGGTGTTGAATGCGGTGTATTTCTAAGGAGTTGAGTATAGACCTTTTAATAATGAATTACAGACAAGGCGTTTTAGTGTGTATAATATAAATAATTCTTAGTGTGTGCATACCTATCACACATGGCTCTCTGTTTCATATGTAATTGATTACAAAACTTTGTATCTATTGCCCATAATGCACATGCACTGACAGTCCGCTCAAAAATATTTTCGACTATGAAAAGTGGTATTACATTGGGGAATCATTTGATTTCAACATTGACGAGTGGTGGTGAAATATTTCATTAAATCGTGAAATATTGATTTTTATTTTTATTGCTATACACTCATAAAACGAAAAAAAAAAACTTTCCAATTTAGTATAATATGAATTATTGACTTATCGTCATATTTGTTTAGTAGTACAAACAGTGAAAACCGCTTATCGTGTTGTTCATTGTTTGATTGCATCAATATATTATTATTTATTTTAATATGTTTAATATTATGTTTATTATGGTTATTATTATGTTCGTATAAATCAAATTTATACATATTATAATATTGTGCTATGTTTGTAAAAATTCGGTCCTATCAATCTAAAATCTTTGATTTTATCCTATGTCGAAGTTGCGCTTACAATTTACATGCCTACTAATATCTTAAATTTGTCTTAAAGAAGACGAATCGTTCCAATCATCCACCTTAACATTTTTTTTATGCTATAATCTTCCTCTGTTTCTATTTTTTTATCAGTAATCCAAAATCCTCCTCCATGTATCTTTTCGGGCCTCTCTACTATCTTATAAAATTTATATTTTAATCTAATTGAGATATTTTTTGTCAAAAATATACCTAACGCATCTCTCCACTTCATCGATCTACAATAAATTCATATTTTTTATCAGTCTCGAAATCATCATACCTCTGTAGAACGGATTCTAAACCTCTTAACTTCACCAACGTCATCACCATTCAAACGCATTACTTATATTGATATTTCTCTATTTTTTCTGTGTTCCCCTATTCCTCTAATTAATCCTTACTCTTATACCGTTCAATTTCTCAAGACTCCAAAATATATATTTACTTAAATCATAATATTTATTTTTATTGATAATTATTTTATAAATAAATTGTGTAACATTAAAGAAAACAATGAATAACTAATTACTATTACAATAGTTATAATTGATGTAATGAAAAATATATTTTTATGCTGGAATCTATGTTTCACATTCTAGAAAACGTAAACAAAAACCAGAATACATTTAAATAAATGATAAATAGTTTTGGTTCTATTAAGTTTTTTCAGTTAAATTTCCAAAGAAATTCCTTCTTTTTTTTTTTTTTTGCAAATGATTATAAAACAACTAATTAAACAAATATCTATATTTGTTCATATCTGTAAAATTGTATTAGAATTTAGCCAAAATAACCAAACTAACCTTTTTTTAAACCGTGAAGGATATGTTCTCTGGATTGAAATGTAATATCTTATTTCCACACATCATAATTTTATTTCAACACAATATAAGAAGTTGAATAAAAATGATGAAAAGTGTTTTATATTCAATATAGGGGCTTAGATGGAAAGGTCAATCATTTTTTGAATAAATCTGACTTTGTTTTTATCGCAAAATCTGCTGATGGAGTTTGCGAATTCTATTGGAGACGTTCTTTTAAAACCCAAGAAAACAATCTTTTAGCGCTGAAAATGAAGAAAACAAGACGAAATCGAATAATAATATTAATATTCAGGTTCATCGTTATATTTTGGTTCAAAATCAATGTTTGCGCAAAAATCGTGTTAGATATATTATCCGAAAGCCTATTTTGAACTGTTTTCGTTTAAGATTGAAAGACTTTTTTTTTTTGTCCCAGATGGAAAAGAAGATGTTCTCAAAACACATTTTAAAGAAAATTTTGGTCCGGAAATCAAATATTCATTAAAGGTTTCTATATAATGTTTTAAAAATATTTTCCGGACATAAAATTTTGTTTACATAAAAATAGAACTATAGAAAATATATAAAACAACTAGATAGCCCACTCCCTAAACCACTACGTAATGTACGAGATTGGAGCATGGCCACCATTTAAAAAGCTGGCAATGTTTACATGATTATCATTATAACATATATTGATAATAAAACCACAGAATAAGACAATAGTAATTAAAAAAAAAAACCCCATATATCATATGTAATATGATATATTAACATATTTATATAAAAACATTTTAATACCACCATATATACACAGAATGTGAAATTAATGATAAATTTTTTGGAAACTGTGTAGTGTACTTTAGTACTTACGTATAAAAAAAGGATCTTGGTATTTTTTATTTGCCTATTAACACAGCCATGCATAACGTATTTTAAGGAATTTTCACTGGGCGACTAAAAATGTATCAAAATATACCTACATACACTCATCAGATGAAAATTGTATACTTGTCCCTCAATGTTATTAAAAAAAAATATATAGTGGAAATACTATGGTAGGGTATAATTACTAATAAATTATAATATATAAATGTATATACAACTAATAGGCAAATAAAAATTATAGTTATAATATTAAATTTAATTTAAATGATTTTTTTTTTAAATCTTTTAAAAATATTAACAACCTAAAAATATTCGTATAAATAATCAAAAAAAAAAAATACAGTTTAACATTTAATTTTTTTTGAGCTACAAATAAGCAAGAATATATTATATATATATTCTAGTTATATAACATTTATTTATGTACAAATGTTATGTATTAATTTAAAAAAAACATTTAATTAATGGACGGTTTTTGTAAGTTTTTTGATTTTTGAATGTTTATAATAAGGCGGAGTTTTTCTGTCGCATACCAGTGATTTCATCGATCAAGACTGCTATATTTTAATTTTAGACAAAACGTACTATGTCGCGTCATTCTTTCAGACATAATTGTGTCTGTAGAATTGTGTACATTTAATACAATTTTAAATCAAAGTAGGTAGGTATACTAATACTAGATTAATTATCGTTATTAAAAAAAGTCTTTGCGCATCTATTCAGTTTCATACATTTATCCATAATCATTTATTACCTAATTATTTTAAATTAGTATATTTAAAATTAAAAACTATATGTTACTTAGTCTTAAATAATAAAACACACTAGGTGACAAAATATTCAAAAAATGCACTGCAGCCATGCGCAGAACACAATGCAACCATGTTTATAAATACTTAAAATAAATAGAATAAAATTAGAATAATAAAAAAGAGAACCACAGAAGAATGTATTGAAATTAAAAATAATGATTTATATGAATATGGCGCGGTAATAAGCAGTAAAGCGTAAACGTCGCCAGTGTTGCAAATGGAGGCGGCCTTGCTTCCGTGATAATGTCGAATGGGCTGTTTATACTTGTTTTGTAATATGTCTGTGAATAGAACATAATTTCGCTGTTCATTATCTATAGGATATTGATATTATTTTCAATTGTTATCGTAATAAAAGGAAAAAAACAAAGACATTAGAATTGTACTCGATTTAATCTGTTGATTTTAAAAGTAACTTCTTTGGATGACATGAAAGTCGTGTTAAATTTTCGCGCATAGCCCGAAAACCCAGAGCGTCGATGTATCTTGTTTTTCAAGAAAATCAACTGCGAAATCAACCGCTTTCGGGTACACCGTCCAAACTGTTCGGGAACGTTATTTCGTCGAAAATGCTGATATCGTCGCTCTCAGACCACCGTGAACAATAACAGTGCACACAATATAGTGGATATTATACTATTGTTTTTCGGGTTTGCGTTATAATTATGTTCTCGAAAACAACGAAAACCCAAGTAACCGGAAATCTATTCCGGCCGGCCGCATAAAATAATAGCGTGGGCCCTTAATAAATACAAATAGTTTTACGTGTTTTACGCGGAATTGTACGCGTCGTTTTTTTAAAAAAAAAAAACCCGATATAACAGTACACGTAAGTCTTTGTGCTTCCGAATAATGACGGGATATTAAAAATAAGTTTTGATGTGGGCGGCTTTTCGCTACACAACTACAATCGTTATATACTCGAATGTCGGTTAGTTGTTCAACTTTTTCATCACCGTCTGATTTGGTCGGCCCGACCGTCGCCCAGCTGACCAAATCAGGTGTTACCGGCACATGATCTGACTGAAGCCCAATCTCGCCGGGTTTTCTATTATTATTATTCGTCCTTATCTATATGACAATATTTTTTATCGTCTATAATAGCTCGGTATCAATACATCGATTTCTCATAGTTTTTATAATAATTATTATAATATTTTTTTTTAATAGATTTTACCCATCTATATTTTATTTATATAGGCTGGAGAAAAAATACTTGACTTTGCATCAGCGTATGATATAGTAATTGTGAACACCTATTTTAGGAAGAGAGAAGGGCATTATTATATAACATAACATTAATACATAACATTACATAACATTATATAACTTATAAGAGTGGAGGGAACAAATCACAAATTGATTATTTTATGTGGAAGACAGGGGTTTGAAACAGTGTAAGGACTGTAAGGTGATCCCGGGGGAAAGTGTGACAGCACAACATACGTTAATGGTTATGGATATTTGGTGTAGGAAAAAGAGGGTGTACAAAAAGAAAAATATAGTTAAGGAACCCAGGATTAGGTGGTGGAAACTAACGGGTAAAAATGAAAAAGTATTTATAAGAAAGCTAATTGGGACAGAAATGTGGAACATGGAAGGGAATATAAACGAAATGTGGGAAAAGGTAGCAGAGGGTGTTAAGAAAGTTGCTAAGGAAGTCGTGTGCGTGAGTAGAGGTAATATGCCAGGATAAGCAAACATGGTGGTGGGCAGAAGAAGTACAGAAGATAATATCAAAGAAAAAAATACAGTTTAAGAAATGGCAGAAAAACAGAGAGAGGGAGGATTGGGTAGAGTATAAAAGTTTATCTA
>JAIPRL010001910.1:0-22905 GCA_025469235.1 Pemphigus obesinymphae
CCGCTAGTAGCTCTGTATGTATTTCTCAGTGTGTCGGTCAGCTGTTTTTCATGGAGTTGTTTTATGTATCAACTGTCCAATTATTTCGCATACGACGTTGAGTAACCTCTATATCTTAAATCGTGGTACAAACGGATTTATATGCCAAAATAACAAGTTATGATAAGAAATATAACCTCAAAAACCTATCTTATTGTATACATTATACCTCCATAGAGAAGTAGACTACACAACCGAATTATATTACCAATATTGTAATATATATTTTAGCGCAAGGACGTTTATGTTCGTTGAGCATCTTGACTAATTTTAACTCCGACGGGAGAAGGTTTCAGAAGTAAATAAATACAAATGATTTCGTGTAAAGCATGAAGTGCGAAAAAGACTTTTATTAAAACACTCGAAACAGAAATAAAATAAATACGCGAAGGTAAGTACAAAAAAAAGGAAAAAGTCGGAACGTTTATCTGTTGCTGTACGAGACCAGCTGAACGTTGATGTTGTTCGTTCGGTGGTCGTAGGTGGAGAGAACGAGAAGGACCGGCTGTGTCACCGAATCGGTTCGTTTGGAGGTATGCGTCGTACGGAAGGGATGAGTTCATGTAGAACATAAATTTAGATAGTATGGATGCTCACCGGAGTGTAATTATGTGATTCCAAACCACGAATTAAGATATACAGGATGCCGAACAGTACGTTATCAAGTGAAAACAGAATGTTCTTTTTTCCCAATTTCACTTATAGCGCTATTTTGTTGCGGTGGTGGATTGTGAACTAATACAGTGTGACAATTTATTCAGAATCCGGGACAATTTTTCAATCGAACTTAATATTTTATTATTCTGTGGTGATAACCATGAAAACATGGTGATAATTGAAGAACTCGTGTTGATGATAACTGAGTTTTATTTACCGCATTAGTTCAAAATTCACCACTGTCATCGTTTAGCGCTGCAAGTCAAATTGAGTAAAAAGAACATTTCAGACCGGGTAAAACAATGATAACAGATCACCGTTCGGCATCCTGTATAACTTAATTCGTGTTCCAAACTGACTCGCCTCACAATCACCAGTTAGAAACTTTCAACTAGCGATCCAGTGGCCAAATTTCTACATGTCTAGTGTGACCATATTTAATAAAAACTATTATAGTATAGATTCCCGTTCCTAATAGAATTATAGCTGACAAGTGTTACGAAATATGAATTACAAATTATATTGCTCAAACGCTGTAACATTATTTAGATAGGTATATCTTCTATAAAATATAAACTGCTATTGGAAATAAATGGGCTCTAATATTTATTTTAATTTTTTTTATATTATTATTTACGATATTAATTCGATATCACCAGTATGATATTAACGCTAGTTGTAGGTTTCCACCATGAACATTAGAGAAAGGACGCCGAACGTAGCCGGCCTTAACGAAAATATATGGTCTGGATTTTTCTCATCCGCCAGAATGCGCTCCAAACACTACTCCTGTCGTTTTTTATATGTACAGCATAGGACATTTATTGGTTTTTAATTATTTTATAATAAACGGTAAAACTTATGAATAATTATTATAATACATTATTTTAAGACCAGATTTTCCTCTATCGAATGAATTAATTTTCAAGAATATACGATTACTAGATAGTATATAATTTAATTTTTTTTTAAATACCTTTTAATTGTATAGGTAATAAAATATTTTCATTATATATTATGAATGAGTATTATCAACGTATCTCAAGCACTGATTAATTAATTGTAAAAGTTGGGTTGAAGTTACATATTTCATGTGAAAAATCAAATTAAAGTCAGGTATAGGTATAGGTATATTTTTATCGTGGTTTTGTCCATGATTAGCCGTCTATATAAAATATCATATAATAGGTAGGTACATACGCAGGCGTGCAGTTACGTAATATAATGTAGGTATTATCAATTAAAAAATGTATTAATAAAATTCCTGACGAGTTCCTATGTATAATGAACAATGGATCTAAACTTCTGGTCAAAAAATTATTTCCGAAAAAAAAAAAAATTAAATCTTTCTTAAAATTAATTAGGTACCTAATCAAATATTTTAACTATAATATGGGAATCTTTTTTCTAAGACCGTGTTTTTATTTCGATATATTCTGTGATTTTTATACTTGTGAGTTGTGATAACATTCGTACACAATAACAAACTATAACAGAATATTATGTATAAAATTGGAAGGTACTTAAAATATATATACTATCTAGTTGTCATATATTCTTGAAAATTAATCCATTCGGTAGAGGAAATTCTGGTCTTAATATAATGTATTATAATAACTATTCATAAGTTTTAGCATTTAGGATAGAATAATGAAAAACCAATAAATGTCCTATGCTGTACATATAAAAACGACAGGAGTACTGTGTGGAGCGCATTCTGGCGGATGCGTCAAATCCGGACCACTTTATGCAGCATAGTTCGGCGTTCTTTCTCCAATGTTCATGGTTTCCACCATGAAGACTGGAGATAAGGAGACCAAACTCTTATGGCCATCCATGATAAAAGTGGTCCGAAAAAAAGCGCGCGGTTATTCTGTCACTAGGAGCGCATCGATCGATAGGAGGGTTACTTTATTCTATATAATACAACAATTAAATACTTTTTTATGATTTTTCAAAATAGATAGGTAATATTTTTAATTGTGAACTCTTATGTATATTACGCGCATGTTATGTACACCTAAACTATTGTAAAAATAAAGTTACACCATTGAATAAAATATAAATATTATTTATAAGTATGATTACCCAAATATGTAGGTATTTCATGTACATTATGTAAATCGTAATATTATATTTATAAATAGACACTATACACTATTGTTATAGATTGATGACAATAATAAGTTTGTTTTTAATCTTCAATACCTACTTGATATTGTATTATACTTATTATACTACTGTGATGCCCAGTGGCGGCTCGTGGATAAAGTAGTTGATGGTGCACATTAATCAAATATTATAGAGTAGTCAATAACATAAATTAAATAAAGCAAAAACCAATAGGTACTGTACCTATTTTAAATTTTATCGAAGGTTAAATATTAGTGTAAATATATAAATAAAGATCATTATTATAAAGTATTAAGTAGTAAAAACTTCTTTTTATTACTTTATCTTTGCATTTAGTTTCTTTTAAAATTATTAATATTGGTTTTGGCCTACCCCTATTTTTAATTGCAATTTTCGCTCCAACGATAATGATGACAAATTTAATTTTGTAAGAAAACTTACTGAATTTTGGTCAGACATTATTAATTTGCATAAACACGCTTTCACACAATAGGTACACTTTTTTTTTTTACTTTAATAAAAACTGCACGTTTTAAAATTGTACATAAAAAAGATTTAAAAATATTAAAAGATTAACAAAACGAAAAAATATTACGATATTATTAAAGACAAGATAATTTTAATAATTGATAGTGCAAACAGCAAGGATAAAATATAAATAGGTTGGACTGCGTAGTCATGCACCGTGCTCCGGTACTCACGTTGCCGTGATATTTATTCGTACGGAACACAACCCGTTTGAGCACCACCATCCAATATATTATATTATTATTAAACGAATAATTATGATGTTAGTAGAAATGAAACAGTCAAATGCGCATGCGCATGGAGCACATTTTGATTGAGCACCGCCGTAAATATATTCGATTCACCACCCCGCACCGGTCAGTACTGTTGTAACGAATTAAGATATATATATCTTAAAGGTTAAAAAAGAAAAGTTTATTAAAAGCACCTAAAGTAAGAAAACAAAAATTATTCATATTATTTATGAAAAATCAGTTTACTAAACATTTTTACTTACATTGTATAGAATACAGAGCTTCTTGCAAAATGGAATAAAGCTATTCCTCGAAAAACCAAAATTCTCACAGAAAGCTGTCATGTGTGTGAATTGCATTTCAAAAAGATTGATGTTTTATTTTTTGACGAGACTATTCTATTTGATGGAACAGTCAATAAAATTAGAAGGAATAGACCCATATTAAGAGCAGGAGCAATTCCATCCATATTTCCTAATCTACCATTTTATTTATTATAGCATATTATAAAAAAAACCTCCTCTTGAATGGTCTTTAATATTCATATTATACTAATAAAAAAGAAAAAACTAAATGCAATAGGAAAGTTTCAAAATTTCAATGTATGTATTATTTATGTATTTTGGACTTATTACACTTATTACAGAATTTTTCAATGTTTTAATTTTTCTAATACCTAGTTATAATCTTTAAATTGTATTTTATTTGTTATAATAAATATACAATAATATAATTTAGGTATCTACTGTAAAAGTGGATTACTATGCATCAACATTATAGTATTTTTATGATTAAATACTATTTTGATGAAAATAATTTCATTTGTTATATACCTGTGTATTACTTTAATATCTAATAATTTTTTGTCGTTGAGCTATAGACTGTAGTAGTTTTTAATAATATTTTTTTATATTATTAGTGTAGTTTATTATACGGTAATACGCTAGAGCATTGATTAATTAATTAATCAATGGGCAGAGTTAAAATTAAATAAATTAAACTTATTTTAATTACATTTTTCTTCGTGTACTAATGTGAATAGTCACTATAGTGTCTTGATTCCAATATCATTTTATACTTGTTTATCATCATTTTATAAAAATTATTAAAATTAATAATTTATTTTAAAATGATAAAAAAAAAAAACGAAAAATTGATGGTTTAAAGCTATCAAAACAAACTTATTTTAAAACTATTTTGAATAGGTTTTTAAATAGTACTTCATAAATTAACATATTAGAAATATTTTAACAACGCATAACGTGTGTACATAATAAATATACATGGTCACAATTAAAAATATTGCATTTTATTTCAAAAACATTATAAGAAACGTATTCAATCCTTATTAAGTAGCCCCCGTAGCGAACGACCTGCTAATGGTGGCAGAAAAACCGTGCGCTTTTTGTCGGGCCATTATCGTATAGGTACTGAGTTTGGTCTCCTTATCTCTAGTCTTCATGGTTTCCACTTTGAGGGCAGAATGATAGCTGATTATTATATGCCGTTGGGTATCCATACTATCTTAATTCGTGATGTTGAGCAAGGAACATATTTATATATAAATAAATAGAAATCACAATACAATAAATAAATAAATAATTAACACAATACAAAAATGGTAACTTTGTTAGTGGTGGTATCCGCCGTATCACCACAATATTTATATAGATCTATGGATATTTATGATAAAAAAAAAAAAATGCAGCGGTATGTGCACTGCACTGTACCACTTAGGGTTAAATAAGAATAATGACTATAAAAACCACGTGACACTACGTGAACATTCCATAAATATTAACTAAATTGACTGCTCCTTCTTTCCCTCCTTGAATCACTTAGGCAATTATATTACACGACGATAGGGTTTAAAAGTATTTAAAAAATAATAATTTTTTTTTATTGGATTGACATATAATATATAATTATTATAATAATATGACGATACTTTATTCGTTAACATTGAGTTTTCAAACACATAATTTCTCTCGCGACTACAATAATATATATACCAGCTTCTTGACGTAACCTTAGGTACCTATAGCGTTATCTAAAATTATTTTCTATTTAGCATTTCGATATAATAATTATAAGCGATTTATTGTTATTAGGTATATGTATGTATATATATATATATATAGTTATTAAAATATTCACAACACTAGTATATTATAGGTATTTCGTATTGAGTTTCGTCATGACATATTATTATACTCTTAACTTACGTTTCGTAATAATAATATTATATTAAATTTTTTTACAACAAAACAAAACAAAAATTCAGCTATAATAATAATAATAATAATAATATGATTTAAGAAAAAGATGTTGAGCCGTTTATGATGGTATATTGTGCGAGGACGTTAAACACGTAACAACGCCGAACACGGTAATTACGACTTGGGACCGGCTGTATCTGCTAGGTCCCCAATTGCCTGAAAAAGAAAAATATAAAAATAATATCGAAAATATAATCGGAAATAAATCGGATTCGTAAGTTTTGTATTTTTATGTATAGATCCATAGGTTAACTAAATGGGCTGCGCCTTTTTACCCCTTGTCTATCAAAACACTCATACAAGAGTGATAAGTAATAATGAGTATTGTGGATGAAAATAAAATCTATAAATTACCGTTTAATCCAAGAATATACTGATTGTTGTCATTAAATTTTAAACAAAAATGTGATAACAGGAATATAATTATCATGGATATCATGGAGCAGATGAGTCGAACATTTTTTTTATCCATATAATTTTTGTGTTTATTTTTTTGCCTCTTTTTGTTTATCAAATCTTGTCCGAGAAGTTTTGACTTGAAGCACAGTCCATTTAGTTAATAGGTTTATAGTTTTATATTGTAGGCTCGAGTTGTACTCGGATATAGTGTTAAAACAAATATTATGCTAAATACAATATAATAGATTATAGTAGATAGTCACGTTATCATATTGTAACAGAAGTGTGATAAAAAAAATCAAAACAAAATAATAATAACAATAAAAATTAAATACAAAATTGTGAAAATAGCAAAAAAAGTGTGTATATGTGACAAAAAAAAAAAAAAAAATATAGTGTAAACCCTGCGTTAATGATGCTGCCGTGAGAGGTGTTTTGAAATGGATTTACAGCACACTTTTGATGACGGGCCGCACGCAATAATGTATTTAAAATAAAACTCCAAAACAACAGCGATTAAAACTTTCAAACTGTTTTAGTATTTTATAATTCTATGTGGGTGAGAGTTTTATATTAAAACAAACTCAAAGCGGATATGATTCAAACCGACAAACCAAGTCAAAACGTGTACAAAGGGGGTATCGTGTTCAAAAATCTCACAACATAACCAGTGGCTGCAGTGCGATGGTTTATTAATGGTAAGGTATATGTATTCACAAAGCAATTCAAAAACTTAACCAAAATATAAAATATATACCTATACAGAATGTACTTAAAAAAGTTTGTTTTTTTTCTAAAATTAAAATTGAATATGAAAAGTAAAAAAAAAAAAAAAGCAATTAAATAGGTGAATATTATATGTATATTAAGGAAGTTTTTTCAAAAAAAAAAAAAAACAAAAAAGTGTAATCCTTACTTTTATAGTTCCCAACCAAGCCCCACTTAAAGTTTTTGAAAAAAATTTTTTGATTTAAAATTTTATATATTAACCGATTAAGAGACGATTTATCGCTAACATTATAACGGAAGCCATACTATAATACATTCGTATAACAAATAATATTCTTGTTTTCAGACATGCATGCATATTAAAATATATAGCTTGTATAATGAAATTAAAATGAGAACAAATAGCAAGCAAGTAGAATATAATATAATATAGTATTATTATCATATACCCGACAAATATCGAAATATGCGTATATACTATATATTATAGTCACAAGTGTTTTGTTTTAGCATATATATTTGAAATTGCGCTCTTCTATATTATCTGGTGTGTAGTATTAAACATTTGTATCAAAAATTACATTTTATTTTGAGAACATTTGTCGGGAAATAAGCGAATTACATGATTTATACAGAATTATTTAATGTATCATTACAACTCTCTTTTTCGTTTTTCATCGTTTTTGTTGTAATCACCGTAAACGGGAAAGAAAACCAATTTTTATAAAATTATATTTTAACTCTGAAAGTATTTTCGAGTTCAAAGATTAAAAATCGTTTCATTTGATTTTGGCTAACGTGGAAATTAATTTTTCAGACAATGGAAGTAGGTAGTAAATTTTCTTTTAAAATAATTATTTCATTATTTATAACATTAATTATTTTTTTTTTATTTAATTTTTACAATAATAAATTATAAGATTAGGTGTATATTATGATCATTGTATACATCAGTCATAATACATTCTATATAAATATAATATTTTTTCAAGTAGTTGAAATATTGAGGGGGGGGGGCTCAAATATCTGGAACCCTTACCGTAAGCACACTCCTTAGGGCTTATATTATAGGAAATAAAAGTGAGTCATTTGATGGAAGGTCATATTGTGGTTGAAGATCATATTGTAATCAAATGGTCGTTTGGTTGAAATAGTTAAAAATTACTATATAATATATATATATATAATCAATACGGGATACAGGATTTATTATCCTACAGGGTAGGTATTAAATTATAACCTAGACATTTCGAAGTATGTAAATACGTGTTCTCGTGATTATTTAATTGTCGAAAAAAGGTAGCAAATAATTTGTTGTCCTTCATTTAAATTTATTATTTCAGATGAACAACGAAATATTTTATTTAAAATACATAAACACTTTTTATTTTACCTTCTATAGCCCAGGTTTATTTGCTGTCTACACCATCATAAATTTCATCTATCTATGTCTTTCAGTTTTTAATGTTCGAATTTCTTTTATCTATCCTGTTTTAAATGTTGACGATCATCGAGCCTTTTACCATTTATTTGTTTATAATATTATTGTTTATAATACCTTTTGATTTCTATCCCATTTTAATTTTCAGATAGCCTATAATATGTTAGATTTTTAGAACGATTTCTCTGTTAATAATTTTTTTTTTTTTTATTAAATAGGTTCATATATTCAGAGTAATACGCTTCTTTCAAAAATCATAATTTTCTCCTCATTTCCCTTTGTAATTGATCAAGTATCACAATTATACACCGAGTGTAGGAAACAGAGTACATGATGAGTACATCTTATCAGTGTATAGTAGTGTTTACTTTTGACTACAATTTTCAGTTAAATTTTTTTCTGAGTATTATTGTGTGGTTATTTACATTAGCTCCTAAGTTTAATTTAGTATTTCTTATACAAAACAGTTCAATTTATTATTCAAATAGTAGTGGTAGGAAACCGATTTTTTTACCAAAATATTATTTGATTACATGTAATTTCGCAGACTTGGGTAGTATTCTGAATAAATGATTCAAAATACATTTTAAATAGTTTTTTTTTGAAAGTATTTAATACAAGACTTTGAATACTTTAAAAACCATTTTTTCCTTAAAAAATAATACCTTTAAGGTTCTACTCATAATATCATAATTATTTATACTTAGAATTTAATAAACCTCTCAAACACACATTGATTAAACAACAATATAATTACTACTTGAAATGTAGTATATATACTTATACATAACTATAAAGAAGTATTCTAGAAATATATGGAATACATTTTGTGAAGTATTCTGAATACTTTGATAATCATAAAGTACCTATTCGAATACATATTCTGAATAATTTGTTTGGAAGTATTCGGAAAATGTATCGTAATATTTAAAAAAAATATTTTACCCAAGTCTAGCATTTCGATTACTTTTTACCGATTATTTGATCATCTACGATTTACAAAACGGTTTTGCACTTAATCAGCCACATTTATACAAAATATTTTGAATCTATGAGATCATCCTCATCATTGGTAGGTACAGCTGTTTGATTAGTACAGAATAAAGAAATTCGAACAGAGTACGTAGATCTATTATTATTAATACCTACCTACTATTATAATTGTTGCTTTCCAGTATCATGGAAGAACAGCAAATGTGAAACAGTAAATACTAAATATACAATATGATATAATATCTAATAAAATAATATGTGTAAATTCCTATGTGTAATATTAGGATGTGACTATATGTGTGATAAATTATCAACGTGTGTATAGTGGTTGTAAAGTATAAATTGCGAGTGATAAAAAAAAGTAGCATAAAAAAACGGGTGCAATAATTTTTGTAAATAAGTAAAAAATAAATAAAAAATGGAAATAAAAAAAAAAAGCGCTTTATAAGAATAACAAGGCGTATACACGATTGCCCACCTGAGGCCTCGAGTTTCCCAGGAACGGTGGGTCGGGCGGGACGCGGCTGATGTTGCCGGTTGTCCCGGGCAGACTGACCCGTCGTATTTCGGACCACCGGACCTTTTGGTGGCTTCCAAACTGTAAACCAACCATAACATACAACACGATCAGGGCCTGATTTAAAGATAATGTGGAGATGATTGTTCGACCCTCATATTATATGTTTCCCCATTTTCAAATGATTTATTTGATGGTAAAATTGTTTGTAAATAAATTGAATATGTTCTCCAAAAAATTTTATTTCTAATATAGATGGGTATTTTGTACTTTTTTTTTTTATTTCGCAGAAACATTAGATGTTTTTTCGTCCATTGCAACTCCGGTTCATGGACAACACTGAATAGGTAACCTCTACAATTTTCACCCCAACTAGGTAATCATTAATTAATATATAACGCAATTACTTCAATAAGAAATTGTAAAATAACAATAATTTAAAAATAACCTAAACTTATAAAGTTACATATAACGACGTTTTTTTTTTGTCGGTAGATTTTTGCTCAACGAATTTACCACGATCAGTGTTGGAATTACATAACAAAAACGTTATCTAGATAAAGATTAAGATAAAAATACAACATTTTATCTAAATATAAGGAAAGATAACTGATTTGAAATGTATCTAGATAAAGATAAAGATATAGTTTTAAACCTTTTGATGAGCATATTATATATTATTACCCATAGTTTATACATATATTTGTCTATAGTTATTCACTTATTACTTAAAAAATGTATAAAATAACTATATTATTATCTGTTATTGGTAATATAACTTATTGCATTTTCAAACACAGAAAAATATTAAAATATTGGAGTAATAATAATGTGTTTGATAAATAGTAAAACCGAACAGAATAAAAATAAAATTATTATTTTTCACTTTTATGAAACATTAATTGATCTAAATAATATTTTGACTTTTCAAATAACCATTACAAATTTTGTTAACATTGTATCATCAATGTAATTATATTTAGATAGTAATATTTTTATTTAAATGTATACATAAAAATAACAGAAAATAAATTGATTTGGGTTAAAGATAAAAAATAAACAATTTTTATCTAGATGATTTCCAACACAGACCATAATAAGAGTCTGCTGTTTCATTGTTGGTAATTTATGTTACTACCCAAGTACCTATTTGAGATTTTCTACTGTTGTGGCGAATTGTGGAAGCATTATTGTTTTTAATTTGTATAGGTATTATGTTTTAATAATACTAAATAATAATTTTCCACTAGTAGGCAAGAATTATAATTAAATTGACTAGATAAAACATTATGTTTAGTTGAGAAACCTGCAGTATACTATCTTAAACTGTGATTACATGTAGGTAACCTAAAATAACCGAATTGAATCTTGATTATTATTAGTAAATTATTTAAATAATACTAGTGACTATTAAATTAAAACATCAATAATAAGGTTTTAGATGGTTTTACATGATATATACAATGTGTATATAATGTGGGACTTTAAGCTTACCTGTTCACAGTTTGTCAAAAGTATAAAATTATCTACTTTGTTATCATAAAACATTAATTTTTTTGGAAAATGAAAAGGTTCCTTATCATTTTAGCGGGGAAAGATTATAGTTTTTTTTTCAATAGATACCTATATAGTACCCATGAAATACTATGTAAATATTATTATAATATCGTTATGTTTCGTTCGATCGATAGTATATGGGATTACCATAAGTAATATCTATCTATATATATATATTTAATTCAATCAAATCCAAAATAAGGTAGGCACCTAAGTACGCGTTTTAACGTCAAGCTGATATTACATGAACATTGTGTGTGTAATAACTATTATTTTTAAGTAATCCCGAATATTTACGACTGTACTTTTATGGACTATAAACCTTTTTTTCCTACGTTTTATTCACAGGTTATGGACAATTACAAAGTTTTCTTTGGGACATATGAGTATACTCGTATATTATAGGGCCGAGCGTGTTATCTACTGGTGCTGCGGGATGTATTATAAAATTATTATTTATACTTTGTAAAGAAATTTTCCATCTTTATAAACTTTGTTCCAAAGAAGTTGCATACAACTCAAAAGAGATAACACATAACACGAACAAAACGTTTTAAATGATTGAATAAAACCTAACCTTTAACCTAACATAACCTGTAACTTTTAATTTTTATTTTTAAACAAATTACTTTTTGAATCTACCTATCGAATATATTAAGTATACTTAGATAATATGTTATGATTTATAATTATATTGGCTATATGATCGTATACTTAATTAAAATATATCAAATGTATAAAATAATATATTATATTACGTTTCAGTTGTAGTTATTAAATTTACAACAGTAAGTATTTTTGTAATTTTGGTAAAAAGTTTCGAAAGCGAATTATAGTCCGAAATTGAGGGTTTCTGTGATTTATAATAGCATTTAAATAAAACATAATATTTCTATCATTATGTATTAGATGTTATTTTTAGAGAATTTGGAAAATTTTCTATGACTGAAATATCTACAAATGGAAACAATTTATACAGTAATTTGAGAAATACTCGTATAATGAAAGGTTGGAATATATGAAAACAGGAACTTCGCATATTAAAGCGCATACAGACAAACAAATATATAAATATACATTCTTTGTATACGAAATATAAAGATACTATTATAAGAATTTAATTTAAAAAAGAATAAAAGGATAACGATTAAATATGTTTTACATATTTTATAATATATTAAGCCGGAATTTTGAAACGATAAGATTAGTTTTGTTCATCATAAAAATAAAAAATATACTACAATTAATATACTCCATTATATACTTTTTGAATTATTCCAAAATACTCGACAGTTTATATCTATGAGATGCAGTTATAATAAACGATTAGATAAATACTAAATACTATAAAAAAAAAATTATAAGATTTTGGTGAGCCACCGATACGATATTGACCATGTTTGAACATTTACTAAACTGTATTAGATAATTTTCAATAGTATAGTAAATGTTTGTAACCAGTGTTTGAATTAAATCAAATAAAATGTCATCTAGATAAAATAATAATACTAAATTTTAATTTGGATATAGTTAAAGATAACTTGAATGAATGTTATTTAGATAAAGATAAATCGATTTATATCTAGATAAATATTAAATATATTCAATTTTTCTTTTTCGAATAATGTTTCTTATATTTAAGTGATACATAAAAATTAAAGTAATAATATATTTTATTTAACCATTTATTCAGTAGGTATGTTAAAAAATGATTTGACACGTATTCGTCTATAAGCGTTTGATAGTATATAATTACAAAGTTTACTTTAAGTCATCTATTTCTTCAAAAAATACATAAAATAACCATTTTGTTTTTTAATTTTTTGTATTTATAATTATAATATATATATATATTTAAGAATTAAAATTCAATTTACTTATATTTTATATATAAATATTTTAAATTATGATTATTGCTTATTCGATATTAAGTAGTAATGTAATGTATTGTATTTTGCAACATAAAAAAAATAATTCAAATATTAAAACAAAGAAAAAATCTTTAGTAAATAATAAGTAAAACTAAATAGAATAAAAATATTGAAAAATTTTATTTCCACTTTTATGAAACATTTTATCTAAATAATATATCGACTTTTCAAATATTAGTTTATATTAGATTCCGAGTTGAGCAAATTTAATACTATTTTATTCAAATAATTTCCAACACTGTTTCGTTGTCATTTCGCATATTATTTTCTAAATGATCTATTTTTAATATAATGATAATTTTTATTATGTTCCGATATATTTGGAGATTTATTACATATACCTAATCACGATATTATGAAATAAAATATATGATCATAATGTTGGCTGAATATAATAAGAAGATTATTATTTGGAGAATAAGTTTAGGAATCAAAAATTATATTAAAAATAAAATAATAATAATAATAGTACCGAGTTTTTTTTTGTTTATTATTATTATATAATATGTAATTTATATAAAATAATCATAAGTAAGTATTTAGAAATTATTAGGTATAGATATTCATTATTCAATAAACTTATAACTAAATATTTATTTATGAATGTCTTAAATAGTAATAATATTGTCCCTATGTTGTAAATTATTCATAATCTAAAAGTGAGTAGAATATTATAAAAATATGAATGATTACCTATATAAAATTATATAAAAAATATCTCGACTTTATCAATATATTTATTTTAATGTCATATTATTATATTGTTTACATTTTAATTGTTCAAGAAAAATTAATTATTGTATAAATATTCCTTAAATATGGATTTTTAATTATTTTTAGTAATTAAATGTGACAATACTTATATAATGATTTATGCGGACAGGGTAGTAAATTTATAGCCTTTTCGTATTATTTTTAGTTAGATTTAAATAATATATATGTTTGATTTTTCCAAAAAATATTTTGCATAATAGTTTATATATTATATTTTTCATATTTTATTGTACTTATGTATTTATATTATAATTTTAACGGTTTCAGGAATTTAGTTGTAATGTCATTAATTTATTTATTGGCTGAAAAAACAGCGAAAAATCCGTTAAAACAATTATTATTGTCACATTGATAATAGTTTGTCTGATATAAACTTTCACATAAAAAATATTTAGAAGGGAACATAATATATTTTTCATAGAGTAAGCAAATAAAAAACGTTTTGACCATTAATTTTATAGTAATTAAAAATAAATAATATTTAATTAGTTAATTTTCTAAAGGGTGAGATCTTCTCTAGCCGCCCTCAATAAAATTGAAAAAATTGGATGAAAAAAATATCCTAAAATTTAGGCTAATTCCAAGAATCCTATAGAAAATAAAATTAGAAATATTTGTTTAGAAGAAAAACAATTCTGAAATGAATCCTAGAAATAAGAAAATTGTGTTATTGTTTAAATACTAAATGGGTAATCACAATTTTAGAAGATTTAAAACTATAATGGATTTACAGAATGCAGAATTTAATACAATATATAAAATATTAGGTTGTCATATATTATAGTCACACTGAGATTTTACAATGGTTTTATTACACATTTGTATTATTTGTTTTAATTATAACTTTTTAAACAGTATTAAAAAGAAATCTGTTTGGATATTGTGTCATTTGTATATACTATTTAGTTTATGTAGTTATATATTTTATTTTTAACCTAACATAGAGAAAGTTAAAAGTTACAGTAATGGCGACAACAGGCTAGTATTATCAACCTTATGCAGTTATGCATACATACTATATACAAGTACATTATGTTGAACTTTATTTATAAAAATAATATGTATGTTTAGTTTTAAATATTATCACTTGAAACGATATATTGTATTATATAGGGGGAGTACAACATTATAATAGAACTATTTGAAAAATGAAATAACTTTTGTTTTATTCAATATTTTAAAGTTTAGAAAAAAAATTACTACACTCTTGCACTGAACTTAAAATAAAAGTTCAAATTTTATTCAATATTTTTTTAAAAGAAATAATTTAAAATTAATTTGACATTTACAAAAAAAAAAAATCAGTTTGTAGTTAAATATTTTACTAAAGGTCAATCGTTTATATTTGTATTTTATAAATTGTCTAAAGTTAATATAAATGTAAATATTTTTCTTGCCTGTCAATCGATATTAGTGAATATAAAGAAAAGTCTATAGTTTTACGACAAGTTTTTAAAGAGTCATCAAGTGATAACAAAAAATAGTCGATAAAAATACAACATGAATGTTTTTTCTTTATGTTAAGAGAGCAAACGAACAACTAACATTATAATTTATGATTTATAGCATTTATTAATTTTGTCAACTAATAAATACGAGTGCTTATAATATGCACCACATACACACATATATTAGTGTATGTCTATGGAAAAATTATACTGTCATAAGAACTAATTTTAAGTTTGTTTTATATTTTTCAATCGTTAGATAATTATTTTCCTTAAAATTTCCTCTATAGATTTATGTAGGTATACCCTTAAAGTAGATGCACTATCATCTTCTCAATGGATAATGGCAGAAATCAATTTATTTAGTAAGTAATGTGAAAACATTTATAAAGAATAATATTCTCACTTATTTTTTACACCAATATACAATATTACATTGTATTTTATTATTTAACTATACTTAAACATTTTTAATTTAAATATTGTAAAAATATTGTTTTGAAATATTTTCTCAATTACCATGTTTTTACACTATTTGTACAAGTTGAATTAATAGGGATTTTAATGAAAGATAATATTAACATATTTACCATTTTTTTTTTTTTTTTATAATTTGATTGTTGAAATATTCATAATTTTATTTTATTGTTAGTTGAAATAATTGTACATAATAATATTATCGTCTGATTGCATATATTAATAGTACTATAATATAGTAACATTCACGGACTTACCGTCTTTATTATTCGGCCGGTTGAGTTCTGATGCACTTTTCGGGGCTAAAGAAGGTTTTGGTATTTCTGAAAAAAAAAAAAAAAAACGAAACGGAAGGAAATAAATAAATAAATAAATTGAAAATAGGATATACGGACAAAATGTATAAAACATTATAACGACATCACACGAATGAATTTTCACGCTTTTCCCCATGAACAGAGTTCCCGTTTGTTCGGTAATTTATTGCACAATCGATCCGATTTCATACAAGTAAATTGAAAGACTAGAGGAAAAAAGCACAGACCGCAAGTCCGGGGGAGGATAGGTATCTATAATTTATTTAAAATCTCCAAGGAAGTAAAACTTTATTTTGTATACAGCATATACTTTATGTATATAGTATCGAACATTTAATCAGTTAGACATTCCCCCCCCTCCCCATCCTTTGCTTTTAGAACACGCACTGTTAACGCGTGGTCTTGTTTAACTTTGTATGGATAAGGGTACTTTCTTTCCGTGTTTACTTGTCGATGCGAGTCATCAGCAAACAACCTGAAGAAGGAATTATAATCATTTTATTCCTTTTATTATTATTATTATTATTATTATTATTTATCTTTTAATCAATCACGGCCTTTTGACGTAACATTGATCATGCTGGTGTGTACCTGTAATTTATATATAAGTCCAGACATTTGTTGTTTCACATTTATATTGTTGAAACATTAGCAATGGGATATAAATGAACCGTGATCAATTGCCGTTCTTAGCCTTTGAAGTATTTACCGGAAATGGAATAAAATTTTTTTACAAAAATGAAAGAAAAAAAAATTGGAGGAATAAAGTAGAAAAATACCGTTAACAAAGTGCATATTCAACGTGCGGAAAATGTAATTATTACACTCGATGGGTAAATTTTTAATGTTATTTACTAATAATATGATCTATGACATAGTATTTTGTAAACCTTCAAATCAGTGAGATATGCGTGTGCTTTTTGGTACAGGAGTGACATTACTCTAGAAAGACTTATCGATTATATCCACAGATCGAAAGAGGATGCGACTCGGGTATGTAAAAGCAGTGGAATAGCCTTTTTAGAGGTTCAGGGCTACTCAAGAAAATCATTTTACCAGTAAAAGAATCATTGTTTTTCGTTCATTTTTATAATATTATTATTTTGCGCCGGGTTTCATATCCCTTATTTTTCCACCTTCACATTAATTGGAAACAAATTCATTTTTTTTTACAGCGTATTTGTATTCGTCATAATTTAACAGAATGATCCCTGCCCCAAGTTCTAATATCCATGAGTATCTAGAAACAGTGTTTACTATGTCAAATTGTCACTTAATGGTTGAGTTGACCTGATTTAGAAGCTTAAAATTTTTTAACTATTTGCATCACTTGATGTGTTTCAGTACAGAATAAAATTAGAGTATCAAAATTTCATCTTACATACATTTTGTGTCATACTTGTTAATCTCTAAAATACTTTAGTTTTCTAAATTAGTTCAACAAAATCATTTCACATAGTAAACACTCTTGCGGGATATATATGTCTTGGGATATTATTCTGTGTGATTTGACTAAATGTTGAAGTATACGTCCCAGTCGTCTAGATAAGCTGACATTTTTATCTACAGATAAAAACTTCTTTGTGGATTGAAATGTTATATTGTGGATTAAAAAAATCGGCATATCAAGTCACCTTAAAGTTATATATATAATGATATGTTGATCGATAGATTTTGTGTCCATGGATCTAAAAGTTCTATGAAAGTCTAGTACAACTGTGGATTTAAATTTTCATCAGGTCAATATGTCAAAATTTGTCTAAGTGCATTAACAATATCTCAAAAACTGTAGATAAATGACATTTACGCTTCAAAATATCACCAAAGGGCGCAAAAATATTCCCTCGAGATCAAATTATCCCAAGATACAAATCCCCGGATTAAATTGTTTATTTACCCAAAATTTAATGTCAAAATGTTGTTTGTGAATATCTGCAGTTATCTTATTGAATTTTGTCATACAAAGCTGATATCATCTTTACTTTAAAGGCACACTGTAAATGACCGTATATATAACTATTGATATAAATTTATCTAATCTATTTTAAATATTAAAATATTCTTTATTTTATTTTAGTCTAAAGTATTATTGGTTTCTAATCGTAGGAATATTTGTCTTATGACATAATTTTAAGTAGACGATCTCATACGTATAGGTAAACATTTGAGGGATTAGTATGAAAAAGTTCATTATATGGAAGTTTTGAAATAATTTACAAGAACGTTTTTAAGGGTTGAACGTCTATATGAAAAAGTTTTTTCATCTATTTTATTGAAACAAATATTGATATTACATCTGGTATTAAGTTTCATTTGTTTTAATAGAGTTAATAGTTAGGATTTATAAGCACTCTTTAGTTATTTACAATGTAAATAAAAATATGGCTAATATGAAAAAATTCCATAATTGAACCTTTTTATATTAACAAAAGTTCAATTAACGTTAGATAATACCTTTAAATTATTAACATATAAACTACTTGGAATCTTTTACACAAATAATATTCTTGGTAAAATCTAATGCCATTAAAAATAAACAGCTAATGACTTATTGTTATTTAATAATGTGCTTTATTATAGGGTGACTAAATTTTCGGATATTAAAATGCGTTTTTATTTTTTTAGTCCATTTATGTAAAAAGAATCTTTTCGTGATAAGTTCACGTTTTACCATAAAGTCTGATGGAGCCTTCGGTTTCACCAAGCGAGTTTTTGGATATGCATTTGTAGTTGCCGAAATCTGATAGGCTCAAGTCTTTGATAGTGAGTCGCATATGTATGCGGTAGCTGTTCTCCGTGTCCGATGTGACGTATTTTTTGTTAGGGAATAACATGGTTTTCGAATCTCGAAATGACCAATAGTTTATGGACTTGGGATACGCCTCCGTCTGGCAATCGATCGTCACATCCGTGCCGGACGGGGCACCGACTAATTGATTTGGTACCCATATCATCGGTGAAACTAAAAGGAAAAAAATAAATTTGAATTAATATCTCAAAATATATCGGTATTGAATATTTTTATTTTTATTTTCAGTTTTAGTCATAAGTTACAACATTAGTATTTACAATTGTTATTTGGTTATCGGTTTTATGTACAGTCTACATGTTCTTACGCCCAGTATTCGACTGAAGATGCCAAGGCGGAATGTTCACAATGTAGTAAACATATTATCTAATAACTATTTACAGCCATTCCTCTTATAATAAAATAAAATTGAATTTCTAACTTTTTCCAACAGTTTATAATATAACCGTTACCAGAAATAAATTATTTAAATTTAGGTTTCGATTTTCTAAACTAATTTTCTAAATTGATGATAGTGTTGGTTATGGCTGTATTTTTTAAGTAAAGAAACAAAAGTTTTAACAGATTTTCGAAAAACCCAGTTCCGATCTCTGTACTATGAAAGTGTTATAATAATCTAATATTATTTGGTGGGTTTATATTTTTAAATAAAATTTTTGCGGAGCGTTTGAAGTCAAACTTTGAAAATCAAATTGAGAATCTCATATTTTATATATAAATATTTTTTTAAATATAATTTTTACGGTTAAAAAATAATTTTTAAGCAAAACTGTTTTCTAACAGTGGTTTAGTTTTTAGAAATATTGCATTGTTTGCTATAGGTTATCGTTTAGTTTTCTTAACTGTGCATGTGTGAAAAATGCAACTTATAAAAACTTTAGAAAGTCCTGTCAGAAAAAAAATCGTTTTTCCTTTAATGATCATTAAAATTTATTTAAAAGGATGTACAAAAAAAAAAAATTTTTAAAAAATACAAAATTCTCACTTGATTTAAAAAAATTGACCCCAAAAACCCTTTTTAAAATAGCGCTTATTAACACATTACTGATTAAAAAATTTATTAAAAACTTATTTCTCTTAAATAAAGTATACATATAATTTAAAAATGTAAAATTATTTACACTTAATTTTATGGTATAATTTCAATAATATAAAATATAATGTAACACATATTAATTATAACATATTATATAAATACATGTATAACTTTTTACAAAAGAAAACGGTAAATCATTTTTATTTTCATACATGGCTCCAATAAGTTAAAAATACAAAAACCGGAATAAACAAAATAACAAAGGAGAATTTTAAATAAGCCATGGGTTTCTTCTTTCATTAAATATTATTTTACTTGTTTTGATGAAGTATTATAGAACTGAAATTCCCGTTGTTTTGTACCACTATTATGTATATAACGTACCATCGCAGTAGGTTTAAATAAATATAAAATATTGTATGAATATTTAAAATAAAAAATTTAAAGATTCACGTGTATGGATTATACTATACTCAATGATAAATTTAAGTTCGGGGAGGGGGGGAGGTTAGAGTACTGAAACTCCCAGAATAAGAAAATAATTTATAATAAACTAATAAAGGTAGAATTAAAAAATATATATATATTATTTTCCAAAATGTATTTAAATTAAATATTAAAACACATCGAATTAAATCCACACACATATTGTTAAATAAAGAGTTGTCCATTTCAATCTTGTTAATAATAATATTTTATTTGGTAGACCTCCCGGAAAAATAATTACAACATATGCCACTGTAAACTATATACTATACCTATATATTCGGATATTATCTAATAATATTATGTTCATATATAAATATAATATGTACGTTCAAAATACTATTAAAATAATCAATTAGCTTACATCACATAAAATGCATATTATGATATATTCTCTTAGCGATAATTTATACGTTTTTATATACCTACTGATTATTCAGAGGACAGATTTTGAACACGTATTTTTTTTCGTTGCTTATTTACGTTTTTAAGAAAGTATTTTAGGAAAATGAGCTCTTGCAGTCGGCTAAATCGATTGTGTCAGACGGCCAAATCGCTTAGAACTATGACTTTTTTTTCTGCTCATTCAAAACAAAGTTCAGTTAACGCCTCTGTTTGAAGGGTTCTAGTAATTTTGAATTCCTTTGAATGAACAATTTACTTATGCATCATAATGAAAACGTTTTTTTTTTTTTTCATTTTAAATATTATTTGAATTGTGTAACGATTCCACGGGAAAAATGAGATTAATAGAGAAACGGTATGCGAAAAGTCTTGCTGGTGAATAATAAACCGCCCCGGCGAGTTGGACACCCGGCGTTTGACACGATAGACCGATATTCGAAACCATCGACTTATTCCTCCGACACGGATAGTGCTGAGAACACCCTGTCCAGTAGCAGACCTGTATCGTCCGGTGTACCCCTGCAGGGATCGTCCATTTTCCTATATTATGTGCACCAGTGGCGTACCCAGGATTTTTCAATGAGGGGAAGGGCTTGAAAATAAATAAGTTATCAGTAGACACAAGATTAGGCATGAAAGAATAAAATAAGTGCTATTTGAGTGTTATAATAAAATATAGGTACTGTTAATGATTGGTTTTCAATATATATTTGACCCACCCACCCAGAAAAAAAAGTTGAAAATACGTTACTGTATATATATATATATATATATATATATATAACATATATTAACATATATTAACATTTGATAATATGAAACATAAAAAAAGTACAATTATACTGGCAATGGGGGGGGGGTGGCTTCAGCCCCTTAGCCCTCCCTCTGCGTACGCCACTGATGTGCACCAACGACATCCCGACGACACTTGAAATTCAAGTCTGCTTGACACATTATGTTTCACAGCAATGATAGAAACCCGGAAGAGAGCATTATGGTTTTTTATGGAAGCGTTCGTATGGTTCGACAGATTTAGAGGGGGAAAAAACCGTGGCAAGCCGCGAGTCTTGTACAAAATATAGGTAATATAATACGGTCTACATATAAACGGTTACCTCGACAATAATTCGTCACCGAGTGTTTGGTCTACGTACATGATATTAGTTTGGTTCATCGACTTATAAAACCGAGTTGACCTATAATTACCATTATAATCTCAGCTCTCGACTGTATCCCCCACCGTTAAACTATTTTATGTTCTCAAGTATTTTTTTTACTTTCTTTGTCGTCGACTAAATATTCTCAACTAGACGGTCGTCGAAGCTGTATACTTAACGGTTAGTTAACCGGCTGTCTTATCTGATCGATATCTATAGTAATATAGTCGACATCGACTCGGAACTGAGTCTCCGTCGACCTGATATTAAGAGGATGTTACACTCGCATTTGTTATCTCTGTCTATCTAACAGATAATATAGAAAAATCACACTACGCAGAATTGAAATTTTGGCGTTTAGGTTAAATTTAGATTATAAACACCTATTAAAAAATTTAAAGCGAGGAATATTTTCGAGTGAACCTCATGGGAATTTTGTAAAATATCGTCTGACGAAAAAGTTAAAGCTATTTAAAAATATCAAAAACTAAAAATGCCGTAACTTTTTTTTCTGACAATATTTTACAAAAAGCCCATGAGGTTCACTCGAAATTATTCTT
>JAIPRL010001910.1:23005-38227 GCA_025469235.1 Pemphigus obesinymphae
ATTTATCATTGCTTTCAAATTCAATACATCCACCAAAAGTACCCTGCCCAGTAGCGAAGTGCATCCACCAATACTGACACCCGACGAGCGAAGTGCTTCCACAACCTACTGACCGGCTTTTTTAATTGTTAATTTAATATACTTATTTCACTTCAAGGACCTATCAATTGTAATTTCGAAATATTTGACAGAATAAGCAGATTTTAAAGAGACACAATTACAGATTATACTTAAATTAATAACATCGAAACAATTTGAGTCATGTATTTTAATGCATTCATTAAAATATAAAATTTTAGGTTTAGAAATTGAAAAAGGAACACAAATGGTTTTATCAAAATTCATTTCAAGAAAGTTCGCCATAAACCAATTATAAATATGAGATATCATTTTAGTGGCATTAGAAATTAATTTTGGCTTATTTCGATGTTCGATTATAAGTGTAGTGTTGTCAGCAAAATAATACATTTGAGCTTCAAAATTTAAAAGAAGTAATTTAAAGTCATTAATATATACAATAAATAATACTGGCTCAAGTACTATATTCTGTGGAACACCATACTTAACCTCTCTATATTCTATAATAATATACTAATCTACTATAATACTATTAATTCTAAAATCTCAAATAAAGATCTTGGTATAACTTTCAGGTTTTTAAACATCTTGAGTATGCTTGTTTTACATGGGAAACAAGAATTGTAATCAAATTGAGAAAATTAAAAATAGTATTCTTCGTTTTATTTTATAATATGCATGTTAGATCTTTAGAATGCCCCTCTCATGTTATGAATATATTCTAAGACTATTAAATTTAAAATCATTAAAAGGCAGGAGACAATATTCTTATGACACGTTTCTTGGGAAATTATTAATTAATCAAATTGATAATCCGTTCCTATTTAGTAAAACGTTTTTCATTGTTGACGACTAAGGAGACTAGATATGTTTTATATACCGAATATTCATAAATAGATAAGTTTTATGTACTGAATATTCATAAATAATTACTTACTTATGAATACTAATACTTATTTATTTACATACTCGTATATTTTTAACCAATTGTTTAATATTTCCATTAATAAATTGTAATTCTGATTAACACACATAGGTACCTATTATTCTATAATAATATTATTCATAAATATAAATTTTTATTTATTTTAGATTATTATTTGTTAATATATTGTCATTTATTCCTTACTAATGTCCATAATGATTTAAAATATTAGAATTACATTTTCATGAACTCATCATATTAGTATCAGAGTTAATTCCTGATAATTAAAGAATCCAGATAAAAGTTATCTAGATACGATTGATATGATAATAATAAATATAGAAAAATTATATTAATTTTATAAAAATAAAAATAAGTGGGTATACACATATCTAAATAATACATAGAAAAAAATTCATATTAATTTTATAAAATGCTAGAATAGGTTTGTATAAGTATTTTGTAATAATTTATCATCGATATATTGAACATATATATAAGTAATGTGTATATCTTCTTCTAACATTTACTCCAAGTTCAATACATATATTTTCTTCTAATGACGTATAAAATTTTCATAACAGTTTAAATTATTTTGAATAATTATTCACTATTTTGTTAACAATAGTGTTGGACTAAGATAACAAAAATGTTATATAGACAAAAATAAACAAGGTAGCTTACTAAATTCCCAATTTCTAACCGTATTTTAAACAATAATTTTAAAACATTATAAAATAAAATGAATAATATCTATCTAACTAGAAATCAAATCAATAAAGTTTCTCGTAACTATGTAATAAAACTATTATAAAATGAATAATAATCTCTATATCCCAGTTAACCAAAACAAAAATCGTAACTATGTACCATGGTAACTACGGACAGACGGATGGACGGACGGACACAATGGGAAAATAATGATAACTTATGTTTAGAAACCTAAATCTACAACATTACATTTTTTCTGGATTATACTTACTATGATTGCACAATGATATATGCAGAACTGCAGCGAAAAGTGACTAGCCAAAGTTTTCATGATATTAGACTAAAACCTGCGTATCTATAACAGCATTCCTTGTGATTTTTATTTAGTAATAATCATGAAGACTAGAATAAGAAGACCAAACATATACGGCCGCCCGCTTCAATAAACGTCCCGAAAAGAGTCGCACGATTAAATTGCCACAGGCTGAGCTGAAGTAGCAAGGGTTGTTATTTTAACACGCCTAGTATAGGAGTTAATGACGTTTTTTTGAGTTTTTTTTTATAAAAAAATAAGCAATATTTTTAATCCTAACCTATTATGTTTTTTATAGGTTGTAAAATTATGCATACATTGTTGTGCATATATGTACACTTTAATTATTATTATTATTTATTATTAATTAATTTAATTTTATATGTTATCATATATATCATGTAACTATAAAAATAAAACTAAAAAATAATAACTTACTAAAAAAAAAAAAAAAAAAAAACAGAAAAGTTTTTAAATTGTAGTTTATTATTTAATATGTAAGTACTATATAATTAAATTATTGTATATCTATAGTTATATATATATTGTATATATTTATTATATATTTTACCTTGTATCATAATTATGCCGCAATAAATGTGATATTTCATCAAATGTTGTTTAGTCTACAGAGAAAAGTGTATTGCGGTCAACATTTACCTAATCGATTTATAAAATATATTAGACACCTATAATATATTGATCTAGTTTACAAGTAATATTTTGAGAGAATAATATTTAATATATAACGTAAGTAATATATTCTATGGTAGTAAGTACCATAATTTCATGAACCTTAAATTGTGAACTTATAACTATACATTTAAATTTAATCGTTAAAATGAACTTATTGCGTGATAACAATTCAGTGACGAGTAAAAGTTGGTGACAACCAGAATAAATCTGATAATTCTATGATTTAAAAAAATGAAATAAATTAAGAATGAATAATAATGATAGTTAGAGTGTAGATATATGCATATCAATTTATGCGTAATTTTACAACCTACAAAAAATATAATAGGTTAGGATTAACAATATTGCTTATTTTTTTTATATAACTCAAAAAACGTCATTAACTCCTATACTACACGTGTTAAAGTAGCAACCCTTGCTACCTCAGAGCAGCCTGTGGCAATTTAATTGTGCGACTCTTTTTGGGATTTTTTCTTTAACGAAGATTGATCTCCTTATTCTAGTCTTCATGGTACTAATATATTATTTTCATAGAATCTAACCAATCCGTAGTATCCATGGAATAAGTCAACGAGGAGCGTTCCTTATTGATTTATGAATACGTAGGTATTTGATAAAAAATTATGAAAATTTTTGACGCCACTTTATCAAGTATTATCGCATAATCATATTATCTAAATCCATGGATTAAATACAGATAAAGACAACTGAATTGGAATTTATCTGAAAAAAATATAGTTATTTTATTTCCAATACTGACTGATAATTATATTTTACATAAATTATATGTTCAGATAATACTGTAGGATTTGTAGGACTAAAACAGGACTAATATTTATTTTAATATGATTACCTGTTAGGACTTTGATAAAAGCCCCCAAAAAATATATAATTTCAGTTTTATCTAACTATATACTATTGGTAAATCCTAGGTTTCACTAATAAATGGGATTTTACGGTTTATAATGATAGCCCATTGCTATAATACCTGTGTGTCAAATCGATGCCATTCTAAAAGTCTCGATAATATAAAATGACGACGATAATAATAATATACATTTTCAGCATAATTTAAATATTAAAATATCTTATATATAATATCGGTAAGTATCTGTATACGTTTTTACTTAATACGTGTTATTTACATGAGTATTGCATAATGCAAACTGTGAATTTTTTTTGTTAAATTTATTGAGAAACGGTTAGCTGGATAACCTGTTCTATATGTTTATGTGACATAAAGGTGTAGTATAGGCATAATATGATACGGTATGATGAGATTTTAGGGAATATAATTTTGAATTTTCACAGCCCGGTTTGAATTTTCAACAGAAAAATGTTTTGATAAGTTTAAAACTTAAAATAACTTTCCTGAAAAATGTCAAGTATTAAGTAAAATCCTTTTTATTTTGATGTGTCGGAGTTATCTCTAAATATAATTGAAATTGACAACTAGATAGACTTTTAACCAAATGGCCCTATTCTATTTCTCGAGTCCACGTAAAAACTTAAAAATTGTAAAAGTCTGGAGATTAAAAATCTACACATAACAAAATCTGGAAATTACAAATCTGGACATTAAATTTTGATTTTTAATTTATCGAAAATGTAATAAACTGGACGTTATAATTTATTCTGGATATTACAAATACGAATCGTAGATTTCAGGGTTTGTTATGAAGTGATTTTGTATGGGTAATATTAGGGAAATTTCAATAAAATTGATTATTCGATTATCTTAGAAATGAAATTTGCTTAAATATGTATATAGTATGGACATATGATATTAATACAGATTATAGTACGAGTATATAATATACATGTAAATGTGTTATTATACATATAAACAGCTCTTTTGGAAAACCGTTTTTACTAGATAACATTCAGTATCATATTATATTAAATTAAATAAGTTAATTTTAAAATATGGATATAGGACTATTGAATAGCCATATTTAAAGTTGTTTCCTCTATCAAAATAATTACAAACTATTTATTTTAACTTATAAGTGAACTATTGGGAGAGATACACTACATAAGGTATCTATATAGATTGATGGAAATATATATTTTAAAGCAAATATCATGTTTAAGTAATATAAAAAAATTATATCTGATCGATTTTGAGACGTATTTAAATATTTTAAATCATTAAATTAAATTTTTTTAATTATTTATCAAGATACCTATAAATTAATAATTCCTTAAAAATCAGCACACTGACATTGTTTTACAAAACAGACTCTATGACGGGTCTTAAAGAAAAATGAAGTCATTATATAAGAGTTGATATGTAGATATCCACATTTTTAGAGTAATGGGGTTAACGAACCCGTGGACAGCAGTTGTGTTAGGTACTCCATAAATGGAAACACATAAAATACCAATGATTTCAGAACAACAAACAATGCCTCGGAATGTGGAGCTTACGGATTTGTGTATTGAAACTTGGAATGTGTGATCGATGTATAGGACTGGAACTACAATCATATCGTATCTGAAGCGATACAGATTGGATATAATAGCAGTCCAGGAAGTAAGATGGGACAAATCTGGTATTATAAAGTCACACAGACAACAGTTTTATAAAGAGAAAAACATGAAAGAGGAATAGATTTTGTCATTATTGATACATTTTTACCAAATTTTGTCAAGTTTGAACCACTTAGTGATTTAGGGTTTAAATACAGTTGGTTTAACAATATATGGTAAATTACTACGCACCTATGGAAGATAAAAGTGAAGAAGCGAAAAAATGCTTTGTATGACGAGTCAGACAAAGTATCTGATGAATTAACATCGAGAAAGTAAAAAATTGTCATTAGTGAAGAGAAATTGTATACAAACCAAATATTGGAAATAATAGTTCACGTGGTGAGTCCAATAAAAATGAAAACAGACTACGCTTGCAGCAGTAAATAAGATGGTCGTAAGCAGCATAATTTTTCCGCACAAAAACATTCACAAACAGACTTGGATATCACCTTGTGAGAGAATAAGAAACAAAATAGATCTTATAGTTGTTGACTGGCAAATAAAATTAAGCGCGGAAGACATAAGAAGTATGAGAAGTTTTAGTGGGATTTCCGAACAGTTAAAAAAAATAGTTATGGATATATTGAACTTGAAAGCGACGATAAATAATATCTTTCGATAAAATAATTCTGAGCAAAGATTCGGTATATATAATATGTTTTTTGTGTATTGCTGTTGTTAATGACTAAAATTATCTTGAGACATTTATTATATACAATTATTTTTACATTTAATTTGTACTTAAATACGTTTATGGTCATAGTTTTAAGTCTATAGATCCGATGTTTTTCCCGATATTCAAACACATTTTCACATCGAAATGATACATGTCCAAACATTTAAATAGGTATTATAAATATTGAAATAGCTATTAAAAAAATTTGTTTTTGAAATTAGACGATGTATTGTGTTTTGGTATATTTTTCGTTAATATTATGCTCTGAATGATTAGAGATAGATCGGAAATCAAACATAGGGCGTAGGTATTTTAATAGGTGATTTCAGTGAAAACATAATTAACTTAAGATTCTTCCACATTAACGTTAAAAAAAAAATTGGTTTATGATACGTAATATATGATACTCGTAATTTTTCCTCAATACAGTCATATCAGTAATGTACTACTTTTGACTATACATTACGCCGTCTTACACATGCGTTTAATTTTTATGTGATTAAAACGGTAATTAATAAAATAAACTGGGTACATTTTAAGTTTTTAATTTTTTTTTTTCAAAACTTTAGATTTATAAGATTTGTAATTCTGTTACATCTCCATATATCATCCATAGTCAAATCAAATTTTTATTTTAATTAAATAATGCTTAATTTTTTTACCTTAAAATAATATTTTATTTTGAGAACTTTTAAGGGCGTATAGTAGACTCCCGTTTAGTTCTATATTTCTTTTACGAAATTAGATCAAATTTAAATACATAAAAAGTTAAATCAATTTTGATAGGTATTGATTATATTGATTGACTTTTGTTGATAATTAACATAAAACTATTAATATTACAAAATAAATTATTTTTTTAAAAATTTAGTAGATTTGATTATCAGCTTATATGATTAGAAGAAATAACATCTTATAGTGATGATGTGACAGTATTTAAAATTGTATATAGTATGACACAATTAGCATAATTTGAAAAGTAATATGTGAAATAGAAAATTACTAACTAGTATGTATGTTAATCAAATTAGTCAAGATTAAAATTTGGAATTTCACATTGATGATTAAAACATTAATAATATTTTTGGACGGTTTCATATATAATATTATTATAATATCTCGGTACTCCGGTAAACTCATGATTTTTCAAAAAAAAAAAAAAACGAAATTTCTTTATTATTAAAAAACGAAATAATGTGGCAAATGAAGGGTATATTTATAATTTTGGTGAAAAAATGTTATGGCCTTTTCCTCAGCGAATATAAAGCCG
Organism: Pemphigus obesinymphae; assembly: GCA_025469235.1. Lineage (NCBI taxonomy): Eukaryota > Metazoa > Arthropoda > Insecta > Hemiptera > Aphididae > Pemphigus > Pemphigus obesinymphae. The sequence continues at coordinate 30,210 of JAIPRL010001910.1, forward strand.
TGATCACTCGAATGGTCTAGATAAGTACGTTTAAATACTTAAAAATTTTTCTATCTATAGATATAGATAATATATGAACAACAATTATTTATGTGTAGACAAGTAGGATAAAAGACAATAAGGCATTTTTATCTCGGTAATTCGGTATACCGCCTACGCAGTAAATTATAATTAAATAATAATAATAGATAGCGAAAATAATCTATTCGTTTCTCTGTATTACGATGTTGACAATTTAAATACGAGAAACTGTTAAAATCACCGTATTGGTTTTATACTCGTATATGTACCTAAGTATAATATGTTTACCTCCATATTTGTACAATGACAATTGTTCGCGTAGGTATATAATAATACAGCTAGGGTTCCTTCTATTCCGTTTTATTACACGAGTGTAACATGATAACATAATATACAATATAGTGTAGGTAGTGATATGTTGTGTACCGTTTATACGCTGTACGTTTAATTAAAACTATTATTGTTAAATGATATTATTATACTTACATTCAACGTCGAGTATAATGCGTTTGCTAACTGATGGCGGTACTCCGTTACTGGCGATACAGAGATATGCGCCCATATCCGCTCTGTTCACTCTTGTCAAGTTTAACGTGTCGCCAAAAAGCTTCTCTAGGGCTGTAACGTAATAACGTTTACAAAGAAATGAATAACAAGTTAAAACAATCACGATCACCTAACCATTAAGTTTCAATGGGTGTAAAAAAGTTTACGGTTTTTTTTTTTTTTTTTTTTTTTATATCAGAAGGGAACCGAGATGGACGGATTTATGAGGAAAAATAAAAAATAAAATTCTATACCGCCAAAAATCATCAAAGTTTGGAATTTACTTATTATATAGGTACATAGTGTGTCAAAGTTAGGTTAAAAATTTTAAATAATATGTCGGACGTTCGACACAAGATTTTTTAGGCAAGTAACGCGTATTGAGGAGTCAATTGATTGATATTTTGATATTTTCAAATAAATGTAAATCATAAAAAGCCGTGCAGTAGGGGCTGGAAGTACTTCGCTCGTTGCCGGTAGGATACTGGTGATGGATATATATTCAATTTGAAAGCAAAAAACGATTCTGAGCGAAGTTTCGGTGGATATAACTGACAATTACTGTAGATTATACTAATAATATATATGTATGATAATATTATATAACATAATGAATAAAAAAGTTGAGAAAGTTTGAATACTTATTTGGATGTAAGGGATCGAATCGAGGGCATGATAACACCATCAACTCCCACTAGACTACGTTTGTAAAACATAAAACCGTAAATCTTATAAACGAATATGAAAAAATCGTTAAATTTCGATTTGATATAACTTTAAAATCAAATCCGACCGCCAAATTATGACTACATTATTATTTTTTTTAACAAAAAAAAAAAAAAAAAAAATGCCAAATGTCTAATTTTCTTATAAAATAGAAAAGTTATACCAATTATGAATTAAATGACAATTTAAAATTTATAGATCTATTATTTCCCTGAAATTCGAACATATTTCATACCAAAATAATACATATTTTCGGAAAAAATTAATTGACTATTAAAAGATATTGTACATATCGACTTTTAAAATTTTTTGTATATGTGCTTTTAACAGTATATTACATTTTCAGGTCTTCAAATCTAAAATTAAACTTATTAAGAATTAAATTTTTCAAATTTGCTTATTGCTATAAATAGTCAAAAATGAATAAAAATTTTCAAAATTTTTTTCATATTATTATTTTACCTTTAATATACGTTTGTGGTGATAATCACAAATCCTCCAAGCATTAATATTTTTGGAGTCATGAAGAATTTTTACCAATATCGCGTTTATTGATTTTTATGTTAATTTTTTGATAGTTTTTTTTACGCGTTTATCGAAAAATGAATTCTTTAAAATACCAACTACATGCAATTTTTTACCAGAAAATAGTGTTACTTTTAATGATCGGAGTATTTGTTCTTATAGAATTTATAATTTAACATAAAAAAATTGATATTAAAAAAAAATATTATATGGTAGTAAAATCAATACATTCCTCGCTTTGCTCAGAATCTAAAATAAATATATCGAAAAACTTTTAAATATTGTTATATTTATAATTTCTATTTTGTTCTATATTTCTTTATTGTCTGTAAGTTCTGTAAGTTGGTAAAATGTGCTTTAACGGATTATCCCGAATTTTATATTAAGTTACTTATTATTTTCTTAATAACAAGTATAAAAATAAACATAAGGTATAACTTTGACTAAATAATACTAAATAAAGATTTAATTATAATATTATACGATTAGTAAAGATTTGGGTTCCTTTCGAAATTATATATTTGAGTTATAATACTTAAATTTTAATGTAATAATACCTGTTATACTTAATTTGTTTAAAATTTAGTTTCAACACTTGGTTTGAAACCCTCTCCTCTGACATACCTCTTGTATTTAAATCTTCGAGCTTTGAGTGTTTGGAGGAACCTACAATAAATTTTATCTTACTATTCTATATTAATTTTATTTTATTTATAAGAAAATAATTTTTTTGCCGATTTTCTTTCTATAATGAATTATACGATTTAAATTATTAATCTTGAAATTTTGAAAACAAAAATGTAGGAAGAATAAAATAGTAGGTACATTTGTTAAGTTGACTTTAAAATCCATAAATCTCCATACATCAACTTGAAGCTTTATACTTTGTTTTATACGTTCTCAAGGATCCCAACTTACTTGACTATTTAAATTCAAATCTCGGACTTATTCAAATATACGTACAAGGATCAATAAAACTCTGTTCAAAAACGAAATCTCATCTTTTTTTATGTAGTATTATAAGAAAGGTTACATTAAATTAAAAGTTATACTAAACGTATATTTACGTTTAATATAACTTTTAATTTAATTAATAGATAATATATTATACAGTATATTTTATTGAATGTTCTGTTTAGGCCATTTAATATTTAAATACCTCAAAATTGATAATTCTGTTGAAAAAAATTAAATAACTACAAAAAAAAATCGTTACTACGGGTTTTTGAGATTTATTGAATTTAATTAGAGTAATATATTTTTACCGTTGAATAAAATGTTCAGGTCTTAAACCCAAAATTACCCCTTTTAGGTCTTAGAAAACTCGAAAATTAAAATGTCTAAAAATAGCCAAAAATTTTCATTAACGTGAATATATTACTAAATTAAATATTTGATGTAAATTTCAAGATTTTAAAGTCATTATTTTCGAAATCACGAAGAAATTGAAAATCTATGTTTTACGAAATTATATTTTTGACGTTTTTTTTCGTAATTTTTGATAGTTTTTCCTAAAATTAAAAAACTAAAAAGTAAATAAAAATATAAAAGTAAAAAAATAAAATCGAAAAGTAACCTCTCTAAAGTACCAACTAGTTTCAATTTGCTACGGGAAGTTGGGTATGCTTGTAAAGATCGAAGTACTCTTTCTAATAGAATATTTGTTAACATGGAAAAAGAAAAAAATTAACATCATTGTAAAACCACTAGCTCCCTCGCTACGCTCAGAACTTAAAATGGAAAATAAAATATATTTTCAGTGTTTAAATTTACAATAATGCAGACAAATATTAAATTTATGATTAAATATAATTTTTGATAAATTGATAATTTTGTTTATTTGTGTGGTATTTTGTTATTTTTTCATTAAAATTATTTAAAAATACTATGACGACACTGTATATATTTTTGTTTTAATTTATATACTAATCGAACCGTTGTAAAAATAGATGTAATATGTAATGTATTTTTTTTCCAAAAATAAAAATAGTAAATAATGTTAACCTCTTATAGTGATAACAATACGGAACAAGATCTACAGGAAGAGGAAACGTCTATTGCTTTAATAGATGAAAATGACTTTTGTTCTTTAGCTTATCTTAAATATCGAGGAAATCGAGGCTTTGGTCGTGGACATATTGTCCGTCAATACATGAGCGGGGTAGGCGTGATCACGGAGAGATACGTATCAGACGACGACTTATTATTTTACGATTCAACGGGACGTTCTTTAGACAATTATTCTACTTCAAATTCCGCTGAAAATTCACGCGAATATTTGACAGAAGACGAAGAAGTAAAAGAGGAGATAATTATACCAGAAAATTGTCCATGTTACGAAAAAGCGTTCAAAGACGAAATGAAAAAAAGAGGATTTTTCAATAATATATTTACTTTAATTTTGAATTTAAAATCGCGAATATACAAGATATTATTTAAATAGATAGTAAAATGTTACAAGTGAGATACCTTAAGATAAATAATGATCGTTATATATTTTTGTTTTGTTTATATTTTGTGAAAGGATTTGAAATCGGTTATAGGGTTTTTCTAAATAACTTTTGTATCCTATGGAATTTTGAGATCAAAATGATTTTCTCAGAAATCATAATATACTTTTAAATCTATAGTGATAAATGTTTTTTCTATGAATTGCTTAAAATATGAATAAAAAAATAATCATTTATATTTTTTACTATTTATATTTTGTCGCGAAAAATATTTTTATTTCCTAATTTTGGTTTATCAAGGTTAGGTATACCTAATATTTATTATAAGCAGTTAGATTAATGAGGAGGAAACACGTACCTATCTCATATACGGTTGTAACGATAACAATTATATTAATAATAATAATTATAATCTATTATATAATATGCCAACTCCGAATAAGTAATCGGTTTTTTGTGGAAAAATAAACTTCGTTTTTTATTGAATTCCTCGGACCGTTTTCCGTGCCGGCGTACTACGTGGGTATTTTTTTTTCATTTTTATCGCTGCTTAGGATTTACGATTTTTCAGTTTTCCGTTCGTCCATATTTCGACTTTTCCGAAGACGCGAAGTCTAGGCACACACCGACACCGTGAATGCTCTGTGTTCACCCTATAGATCGCATGGAAGAAAACCGTTCCACAGTTCATTTCTTATCGCTTGAGCGTTTTTCGGGCCGTCGCACAGTGGTCTGAATCCAATATTTAGACGGCCAAAAGTCCAAAAATAAAACTAATTTAATAACGAAATTAATCATATAACAATATTATAAATTGTTTATTATATAATATAAAAATCGACAATAATGATTAATTAAATGACACGAGTTCGATAAATATAATGCAATAATATACGAGCGTATCGATAACAACTGATACCGTTTACCTAGGCAGAGGTCCTACTATTTTCTATTTTACTCGACGAATGATAACAATTATTGTACTATTGTAATTATTATTGTATGGATAGTCCGTAGAAATGTTCATTCTAAATTTTTAAAACAGTCTAACTCGTGGAGAGATTTCATACTGCACAATGGAATCGTGAGGACCGACCTGTTCAAACTACTCTGTATTGTTAATACATTTTTTTTAATTGTCATTATTCCATATTCGTAAATACTTTTGTATTTATTTTGCCCCAATCATAAGCGAAAAAATGTTCATGAGAGACTGTCGTTACCTCGAACAGAAATTGTATATTTAATAGTTGTATTATAAGTATTTAATTAAGGTTGAAGTATAAATTATGAATTGGTATTGAGTGTAGTAATAATTTGTAAGAATTTTTATTTTCATTTAATTTCAATAAAATTAATTTTATGGGAAAATAATACCAGTTTAATAATTATAGTATTAGGTAATGCTGTAATGGGTTATTTAAATTTAAGGAATAAAAAACACTTTTTCGATTTTTTTCATGTTTTTTTAAGTATTTACGAATTTATATATATTTTATTATATAAGTTATTCTATGAGTACATCGAGTTACGTCGATTTACCAACGGTCAAGTACGGAAAAGCTTGAGAGGCCTGCAAATACGTAGCTGTTTAGTATTTTAATTCAAAATTAATATGCTTATTTTTATGACATAGAGTGGATATAAAATATATGCGTACCTATTTCATTTAATCGAAATTAATATTATATAAGTGCATTGATTATTGAATTTAAAAAAATAAAATAAAAATACTTATACGATTTTCGTATATTTATATCCCGCAGAAAAACTTTTAACACTCTTCTAAAATTTGGAAATTCGTAATATTTAATTGGTTTTGATAATTTTAACAATTTAATAATGATATATTCATTCAGTACAGTAATAATATGTATAATAATTAATAAATACTGTACGTACTTATAATAAGTTGTGATTTTAGATATATTGATTTTAAGCCCTGTTCATTGGTTCTAACTACAAGTATTTTTTAGGGATACTATTTAGATTTCGAAGATTTTAACAACAAACTTTTCAATAAATAGTACCTACTTATTCAGAATATTTTTAATTTACTGAGAAACAATAGTTAGATATTAAAAATTTTGAAGAGTCCTGTGGTTAAAATATGGCATATTTGTTTAAATAAATATTTTCGAGTACAGTTTTTGTTCATAATTTTCCGAAAATTCAACTTCTTGAATTGGCGATCTTAAAATTTTACATTTTTACTTGACTATATTTGGGTGTTTAAAAATATTATACAGATCAAATAACTATTGAAAAAAAAAAAATCTTAAAAAATAATATAATAAGAGGAATGTTAGGGGATAATTTTCTGAAAATTTTGATGGGCCGACTTCTTAATTTTATTAACAGATTAGTTAAGAATTAGGTAATATAGTTAAGAATTTTTAATTTTCTGAAAAATCATGAATCGTGATGTCTATATATATATTATATATGCAATATGCATATGTGATAAGTTTGCAATAGTCTCGTTGTTAAATTATCACGTATTTATTTAAATTTTCAGTAAATCAAAAAAACCCTTTATAATCATTAATTTATTGAAATTAAAAAGTCAATTATTCAAAATGTTCAGAAAATTTAATTGTTTAAATTTTATAAAGCTTTTTTTTTTTGTAAGAAATATTTTAATAAAACTTTATAGGAAACTCACTATATAACTAACTATATACTACTAATATAGTCTTTATTAAAGTGTATTATTATTATTATTATTATATTATAATTTTTATGTGATGGATGAAAATATAGTAAATACCTTTTTTTTTTCGATCCGTTGCTATATGACCTCCGTCTTCTCTTTTCCAACTAATTTTTGGCGTTGGAGATCCTTCTGCTTTACACGTCAGCGATAGATTTTGATTTTCCCGGACGGACACTGAAGATGGAGAACTTTCGTCGTCAATGATATTTGGTGGTACTAAAAATGTACAAACATTTCAATGTGTATTATATTATACCTATTATTTTATATGTGATTTAGGATTAATTGTATACCTATACCTATACATTCAACGGCTATTATTTACATTTCGATATAGGTATTCATGTGGAAAGTAAATGAAAGTTCAGTATATAATATGTACATTGTACTCGTATATATTTAGAAAATTGTATTATAATTGATTTAACAATTTAAATTTGAATCACAAAATAAGCTTTTTAGTTATACTACGGCATAGTAGTAAAAATTCTCATCGTTATATAAGTCATTGTGTTTGTATTTTAAATCTACGACTACAATGAGAGAAGCTTAATTTAGGAAGTGTGAACATGTGTAACTTCTAATATCGTTAAAATGCTGCTTAGTAACTGACAAAAGCAGGAACTATTAACATATTAAAAAATCGAGTTTCGACGCAGTGTCGTAAATATTATACTATTCCACATCTTATTTTATTAAGGTTACTACGGCCGTATCTAAGCACTGGCAAGAGGGCTTTTGCCAGGGGCGCAATAATACCAAAGGCGCAATTTCAATGAGGGTCCGGCTTAATTTACTGATGATAATTTTAGGCGCGGTGCATCAGGAAAATCTGAGACAGAGTGAGCGTTTCCTTAATAATTTTGAACAGCAAAAAAACAAAATAATTCTTTTAACTTTCCTTCGAAAAAAAATACTTCAATTGAAGGGCTTCCTGCAACAACAGGGCAAGTCCATTTTTTTCGAAAATCAGTTTTTGATCGTTTTGAATGCGCCATATCATCACGGTTAATACTGTTCAAGAACAAGGTATG
>JAIPRL010001910.1:38327-70297 GCA_025469235.1 Pemphigus obesinymphae
GTCTCACTAAGAAAAAAAATTTTAGGTTGGCAATTATTTGTACAGTTGAATCGACAAATTTGTGAAAAGCCCTTGTTTTTTTATTACTCTACCACAAATATTTCATAGGAATGACAGTGATTGAGGAGGGGGCGCAAATTCTGTTCATTGCCAGGGGCGCTATTGGGTCTTGCTACGGCCTTGAAGGTTACATGCAGAAAAAAACCATTTTTATATCTTAAAATTTTAAACTACATATTTAAATACAAATATGACTACTTTCTGGATGAAAAAACAATAAATATCATGTCCTAAAGTCAAAACCAATATTTATACGTGGTAGTTACTGCATATTTAACTGTTAACATTCGAAATCTTCAATACTACATTTTGGTTTTGTAACAGAGTTATTGTCATCATAAAGACAATATAAAGACATATATAAAGAATTTATAAACATTTTCTTTGAATATATATATAATAATATAAGAATAGGTATATAATTTTCTAACATTAAAATTTTAAAATAATTTTTTTATATAAAATAATATAGACTTTCTTACATATTACATATTATCACAAGAAGGTCCAAGGTTTATCTTTTTGTGAATCAAAGAAAAGATAATTAGTAAAAAAAAAAAAATAGAAGAATTTAGCTGTATAACTGTTATATGTTATTCTAATATAGTTATAACATGCAATAGGATAAAATGGTTTTGGAGATGAGAATGCTACACAGCCAAAAATGTACTTACCGACCACCTGTAAGTATCCAACTTGACTGATCATCGGGTTTGTATTTACTTGACACATGTAATAACCTCGATCTTCTGGCTGAGCACCCTTAACGTGTAATAACCACGTTTTTTGACTGTCATGCGTGATCCCGAATCGTGGAATTCGAGCTATTACATGACGATGAATGGTTAAAATCATCTGTCGATCAATGTGGATCCACGCTACCTATAACAAAATAAAATGAAAAATATAAATATATATTCATTGTGTGTCATTTAAAAAATGAGATTTTTTGGCATGAAATAATCTAGTGTTATAGAACTAAAACCATTAACATATACATAAATTAATATTATTTTATGATTAAAATTAATATATTTATAAATCTGTTTATTATTTATTTATTATTGCGATGGATTTGGCTGATTTTTTCTCTGGATTTTTTTTTGTTTTTGAGACGATAAAAAGGTATAGTATTTTGTCGACTTGTTGTATCAGCTATTTTGAATGTTAATTATTACAAAATGTATTACATAAATAATTTTTTAAGGGAATTTTTAACGATAAAACATAACTCCCGGAAACAGTAATAGTCGGAGTAAAAGAAAGTTATTGCTCGTGACGGTCAACTCCGTAAAATCCACAAACGTGATAAAATTAATGATAAAGTACGGGAGTTAAACCGGTTTTAATATCAGTTCAAAAAATTGGTGAACCAAAAAAATCTAAACACTTTTCAATTATAGTATTCAATATTAACCAGAAATGTATCGTATACAATATTTTTAGTTATTAGGTACTTTATACACAATTAGAAGTGTCATAAATGATTATTTATCGTTTTAAATTTTAAATACCTACACCAATATTATTTATAACCTTAATTTAATGTTACTTTATTGATAGGCCAGAAAAATTGTATTACTTTATTGTTCAATAGAATAATATAATATGTCTATTTCCCAATATATACCATTGTATAATTAATAATTAATCAAATTATACTATTGTATGATTTAATTATTAATACCTAATACATTTTTAGAAAACCTCTCCTCTTTTCTAAATCAAGGATGTTCTAATAATAATATGTTTCAATTATTTGAATCATAATCAGCTTAATATTAAAACATAATGTTTACCAATTTCATTCTTGATATTTTATTATTTAATTTTGTTTTTAGAACTGAATTATGCCTAAACCATTTTTGGAACAAAAACGGGTTTTAGCCTCGGAATTCGTATAACTTAGAAAACGTGGAACAGTTTTCAGTGCAGAAAAAAGTTAACCATCAAAATAACCAAAACCGTTTATAATCCGTAAACTGAAATTTAGAAAAATATACACAACCATATTAACCTGAGAATTGAAATAAAAATAATTAAATCCATTTTGATTCTCGGAATAAATCATTTTAGTTATATTACTAATTTAAATAATGCTAAATTGGTTTTAAATCAGATAAATTGAAGTATCATAAATATTTACCTTAGAAAATACATAAAACAACACATTTTTATATAAGCTACATATGATAACGAAAATTAAAGAAGAAAATATGTAGAAAATTAATTATTTGTACATTGCATTACATTTACGGTGAAAACCAGAAGTGTATACAAGAGGATCAAAACATTTATATACCTACTGAGTTGTGATAAGTGTCGTTAATATTATCAAATGTCAATGCAGTGTTCTTATTTTAAATGAAAACTAAATTCTGATCCAAAGTTTTTATCATCGCACTGAACACAACTGGATCACCATGCTCATAAAGGTAAGTGAAAATCTTGTTACTATTCCACAACCCCTTTAGGATTGGTAGTAGAAATTCACTTACAACATACCTTTTATAAATACTTTTTTTTCCCAAGTATAATACATGGTTTAGAATACTTTTTAAAATATATTATTTCTTAAAAAAAAAAATACTTTATCATTATTACTAAATACAGTAAATACTCATTCTAATCATATTGTTTAGAAGATAATGTTATCGTCAGTAGTACAAATATCCGGTTGCATGGGGAGGAGGCAGTCGACCCTCCTACAAAATATTGACTTCTAAAATATCTGCATAAAATAATATACATATTATGGACTTCCATCAATATCTTGAGCCACTTGAGGATCACATAGTTATGTCACACCTTATGCACATTTAGTGATGTTAATGTAATACATAATATTATGTTGTTCTAAAATTATTTGGAATACATTTTGTAAATACTTTTAAAACGCGTTTTACCCAAGTCTGAATAGCTACGGAAACGTTGAAGAGCCAAAATTATTGTTTTTACGGCTTATCATAAGTTGTTGTTATGAATTCGAACGTGTAATTACCATTTAACACAATTCTCATTATGATTTTCAATCTGTATTTTTTTCAAACAACGTAATTCAAAACTATAAAATTATTACAATTATTGATATTAAATTTTCAAATTTTATTTTTTCGTAATTAAAAATTAGTAGGTACATTCTGCATTTTCAATAAAGCCAAATTCATTTTTATGACTTTACGCAACTCATTATTATGAAACAAACGTAAGCAATATTTTTCATTTTTACTAATCATTTTTTTTTTTTAGTTTTTGTCTTCATCAAATTGTAATCTTCTATATTAAATTTCTGATTTCAAAGGAGGTTTCTCTGTCAAAGCAGTTGAACAAATTAAAATTTCAAATCAAATATTATATAATTTTGAATCACACTACTTAATTTGGAAATAACAGATTGACAGTCATAAGAACGAGTTGTGTTATGAGGACGTCATACATACAAATTTTCAATGAAAGACTTCAAAAGCATTTTTTTTTTATCAACTTACAAATATGTAAGAAACACGAAACAAAAAATTAAATTATGGTTACAAATATTATTTTTCTAATATATCTATTGGATATATTCATTTTTATAAGATTTAAAGTTATTAAAAGAAATCAAAGAAATTTATTTTTTAACAACTCATAAGACGTGTAAAAATGCATTAATCGAAAATCGGGTACGTAGGTCGCTAGATAATTTTGTTTTGTTTTCATCTTTCTACAACATTCTCAAGTTGTTAAAAATGAAAAATGCGTAATGGTGTTTTTTTTCCAAACAAATATCGCACTTACACAACAATAAAAATAGACTATTTTCAAACTAGTTTTAAAATATATTTAAATGTATTAAAATTGTTGGATTTTCATTTTTCTTGAAATTTCATAAAAATCGCTTGTACAAAACCCCTTAAAAATTGGGGGCGTACACCGTTCTCTTGACCATTGCGAATTCGATCTTCATCATAATCGTCGACCTACGAGATAAACCGTATATATTGACTGGATTAAATATAAACTTACGAAAAAATACGAAACACGCGGTTTGCCTTTTTACGTTTAAATACGTGGAATGCGGATATGATTTCGCAGATCTGATAAACCGTATCTAACCATTTTGATTTCACAATATTCGTCGGTGGGTCAATAAAGTCCCGCTCGACGAACGGATTTCTACGATACCCGACACACGCAAACAGTTTACGGAACCGGTACAATATATCTCGCGGACGTTTACCTACCTGTACACTGGGTAAACCTCGGTCGTGACGCCATTAATAACGATGAAAGATGTCCGCCGAAAGCTGTATATGTATGTTCCTTGCGATTTCCGTTAAACGTTACTACCGTCAAGGACGGAACTTTAACCATTATGGCCAGATGTCTCCCCCCCCCCGCCGGTACGACGACGACGACAGCAATGATGTATATTACGCGTGTACATAATATATATTTATAATAAATGCCGTCTCTCTCGTTCCACCATTATAGTATCTACCTCTCTTCCGCCATCATATTTTCCACTCGTGTCCACTGTACTCCGCGAAGCGTGTCGAACTGCAGCCTCCCGTTTAATGAACTCACCCCAGCTCCATTCCGGTACAATATCATAATAACATACCTAACCGTTCCCCAGAAGGCGATAATTGGATTTTTACCGAAATCGGACCCCCCTCCCCCCCAATTACTGCACAGCAATGTCGCTGCAGGCAATTATTGCGTAAAAACGCAATTTTTTTGTTTCATAACAATAATCATCATTCCGGGGCCTATTTTCGCAACACTGCACACGCATTGTGCACTAGCAATTTCACGTGTCAAAATATTTATAAGCATGTTTTAAACGGGTTGGTTCAAAATATATATTACAAACGATCACAATCGATACGCATAACATAGATATACCTATTTTAATAGTTGTAAAAAAAAAGTCTTGCAGATACCTGCAGCAGTCATTATTTTCCAATTTATAATTTAGCAAATCAAAACCATAAGTCATGCAAAACCACATTGAGTCTACTCAAAACAATGTTCTTCGTTATATGTCTTATAAATGTAAACATTACCAGACAAGCTCACTCTGGTATGAGCATACCCTCTAAATATTAAATTTAAAAACATATAAGATAGGAGAGATTATTCTTATGCCATGTTTTTGGAAAAATGATTAATAAATGAGATCGACGATTCCTTTCTTCAAAATAAACCCTTACGAAATGTCAGACAAAGACCTTTTTTATATCCCACAATTATCTAAAAATTATTTAAAATATATTATTACCATAATATTCTCTTAATGCAATTGGCTAGTAACACATTTTGTAACAATAACTTATTTATTAAATAGATTTATGAAAAAAACGTTTTTTTTGTTTTGTATTATCATTAATAATTAGTACATTAATTGTAATATTATATAGGTACTATTATCACTATAATGTAAGGACATATATGTCCGTTACATAAATAAATAACAAATTGACGATATAGGAAATTTACTTTCGGCATTTTTTTTATATTTTTTTTTTTATATACATATACATTTTTGTACGAGATTATTATCTATGCTATGACATCGTCTATTTTGCGAAATTTTTAAAGAATACATCTATAATTTGAGCTATTGGAATTTAAAAATAGTTATATATCTTTATAAAATAATTTCAGAAAGAAAAAAACGCTATGGTATAAATAATGATCTCGTCTATAAATTAGATAATAGGTAAGTTTACTTTAATTATATTATAATTGGCAATGTTGTAACAAAAGTTATGAACGTAAATTTATCTTGTAAATTACCTTTAATGAATGGCATCATTAAAATTTCAAAATTCGTAGGTGTGCGTGTTACCATATCCTCAGCAACCCCCTCCCCCAAAAAAAGTTTGAATCTCGGAAACTATGAAAGAACAACTATTGGGATTTACAATACAAAATAACACAATCGAACGGGGCGGGCTTAGTTTAGAAAATTCCATTGTAGGAGAATTTTACCTCAAATGCGGGTGTAGAATCCTCATAAGAAAATTAGGTACTGACCTACCTAGTATTTTAGTACCTAATGACAAATCAGAAAACTGAAGATTACCCTCTCAAAGTACCATTACGAATAGATTTTCATTCGAAATATCTTTAAATTAAGACTTCTACTCGAGTCATTGTATCCAAAAAAGTATACCTATACAAATTTGATAAAATCAAATTTCAAATTTTTTAAATTACCAAAAAGTGTTAAAAAGGTTTTTATAATTGTATTAAATTAAATAGTGTTCACCACAATAATTAATTTATGAATATTTGAAGTTTCTGGAGTTATTATTTACCTTTTTATAACAATTTCCTGTTATTTTCGGTAGTTTTTCTTTGCGTTCTTTTTTGAAATTTTAAATGTGTGCAGTAGCAAAAGTAATAAAAAATAACCTCTGATTATCACTGGTCAACCAACTGAAATAGTCGTTTCACAAGGTGTGACATTGATAATAGATAGTTTTTTTTTTTGTGTTTTAGAGAGGATATCTTTCATTTTTCAAAATTGTTTTTTTTTGTTTTTAATTTGTAGGGTAAAACTACTAATAAATGACATACAAATGATAAAAACTGCACGATTCCGTTCAAATCAAAATTTGATATTTCTTCGTAATTCCAAAAATAATGATTTTTAAATTTTTTAATTTTTATCAAATAGGTATGTGATTTAGTACTATTTGATGATGATAGAATTGTCAACTTTTTTTTTCAATTTTTAGATATTTATAGAAATAATATATTTCTAGGTTTTTAAATTCAAAGATTATAAGTAATGGGTTACTCATACTATATTTGAAAACCTAAAAAATATTCATAATTTTTTTATTACTTATAGCTTTTTAAACATTTTGTGACCATTTATTATTTCGAGCAAAAAGATGTATATTTTTGTCTATTGAATTTCAGAGAAAAATGGATCTAAAGACTTGAAATGTTCACATAGTATGTATTTAAATATGATATTGATTGAATAAAATTTTTAAAAACGTTTATATACATTTTGGAAATTTATAGAAGGTAAGTTTTTGAAAAAAGTACAAGTACAAAACAATATATAAGGACATGGCACAAAATTATACTGAATGTCTAATGAAGTTTATAAAAAAAAATAAAAAAGGTATATATATTATACTAAGTTTTTATAATACTTCATTGGCTCAACCATATTTTTTCTTAGGTTTGTTCTTAAGGTGTAATGTTAAGTACACTGAATATACCTATAGCTAATAATATTAGTACTCAAAATAGTTTTTTTAAAATGCAATGATTTATCATCGATTATAAAGCAATAAATCCACCAAGCGTATCCTGACTGATACACGAAGTATTCCCATCCTTACCTACACCTGACGAACAAAGTGATATCACTCCTACTTGCTAGTTTTTAAATCATAAATTGCCAGAACGTGGATCATCTTTTGTTCGTTGTAAAAATTTATGAAAATTAATTATGAATGCTAAAATAATTTTTTTTTATTATATTCTAGTTGTTTTCAAGTTATCAGAAAAAGATCACGATGTTTCATTAGATTTATGTCACAAATTGCAAGTTATTACATTTGTAGAACGATTATATTCCAAAATTTGATATAATCTAAAGTCCACAATGTTTATGTTATTATGCATAAGTCAGATATATATATATAGTATCTTGTATATTTTCTTGATTATTTTCTTATAATCAACGAATAAATCTTTATAATATAATTAGGTAATATATTTTATAAAGTTCAAATTATGATTAACTGTACCTATTTCATAGGTTGTCAGGCTATTGAAATAAAATATAATTTATATTGTTCGGTCAAGTATAAAATAATAATAATAATAATACATTCAGTCTAAATATTTTATGTCGAACACATTCGTAATGTAAATACGCATAACGATAAATACAAATATTATATTCTTGGATTATTTCACCGAAATCATCATACAAGGGTCAAGTCTGTGAAGCATAAATTGATCCTGCGCACATACTGCCGCACTATGACCGATTACTGTACGCATTGTTGGAGTTCAATTGAAACTACTCTACCCGGCGGCTTAAAAACCTTGGGGGCATAAGGGGAAATAATAATAAAAGAAAAAATCACTTGGCAATACACATCGGAAGCTTCATCTTTTAGAAAAAAAAAAAAAAGAAAAAATTCTTTTTACGCAAATATAAGAAAAATGGTAAAAAAGAAAGAAAAGAAAATGATTGTGTTGAGGGGGGGGAAGAGTAGGTAATTTCAAAAGGTTAATGGATGGGATGGTGGTATGTGTATGGATTAAGAGAAAAATACCAAGGGGAAACATGTGTGAAAGAGAAAATATACCTAAATAATATGTAGGAATGTATACGAGAAATATATCATCTAAGCCATATTTAATAGGGTGCATTGGTGCGAACGAAGACTCAGATTGATAGATGCGTGTCGATTCAGCGGCGACAATATTTTCGTTTCGTCTCCGTTTTATTACCTAACTATTTATATAAGCTACCGTAAAACGTCATCGGATAGTTTGTGGCGAATATCTAGGGGGGAAAGGTCTATAGAAATCTAGAAAGTCACAAAACATACATTTTGTGAATTATTATCGATTTTAGTAAATCTCATTTTTAGGAAAAAATATTTTTTTTTTGGAAAATTATTATTTAGTGAACATTAACTTCAAAAATCAAAGTCAGAAATTTAACCGTAATAGAAACTAAATGATTTTTGATATATATTCAGTTTAATTATTTTACTAAAATCTATTAATTGGCATTTGAATTGAAAATAGAAAAGTTAAATTCTATAAGTTTCTCATGTTTTTGAGTACAAATTAGTTGGTAAGTAATATTGAAATCAGTGTCTTTTGAACTTTATAATATTAATTGTTTCTTTTATTTATTTATAAGTCAGAATTTTTTAAAAAAAATCTCCAATTTGTTAATTTTTGAATTTAGTATCTAATGTTTACATAATATGATTATATCAGAATCATATTTGATGTTGTAGTGGTGTTTTTTTTTGTTAAAGCTTATCTCCAATTATCGGGACTCATGCAACATAATATACTCGAGGAACGCGTGGAGGAAAAGTGTCGAAATCAGATTGTGAAAACAATACGATCCATAATTTATTTTATATATGAAATTAGGGAAATATTGGGTAAAACTATGGGTAAAACTCTGCTGTTCACGAACAATAGTCTATTTAAATAAGGTCAGACAAACGACCACATAAATCCTCATGCTCATATTTCTCTATATCGGGTTTAGGAAATTATTGTAAAACATATTTCCTCAAATTTGTATAGTAATTTAACAAGTATCTACATTTACATATTGTATGTAAAGAAAAAATTATACTTTTTAGTTTTAAAATAAATTTACATCACATTGTACTTTAAAATCCATTTTTATAGAATTTATAAGATAAGATCACTCAAGGACTCTATATCATAGTGATTTTATTAAAAATTTTTAAATTTTATATTTGCTTCTCACTATTTATTGACAATTCAATGTAATATTAACCTTTAAGTTTGAACATTTAAAATGAGTCGGGAATCGGAATCATATAATATTACATATGCTATATATCTACCTAATAACACATAAGGGAAAAAGTAATTTGTTTTTTTAATCTATATTCATGGATACCCAATTTAGATAAATATTATTACAGTTAAAATATAGTTTGTATAATAATATATTTTATAAATGAACTTTCAAAATTTCGAATACTAACTCATATAGAAACAAACCATATTCACTCCCTGCAACACGTTGCCATCATTATCAAAGCCATTGTTTTCGACTTCTTCTATTATTCGATCTATCTGAAAAGGGTCAAAATAAGATAACAGAGGGTAGATTGAGAGGAAGTGAAGGGTCGTGGTAGTCGTACTATCGAAGAGGGTAGTCGAACAAGTTTTGGATGCCAAAATTACGGTTCAAACAGTTAATTGGATAATTCCGAAAGTTCGAGTGTAAACGAAAACGCGAAGCTAGAATATTGTAAATGCATATCAATATACCTGTAGGTAACAGTCAGAGTTATCTCACAATAGGTGTAGTGAAAACGAAAAAAGTTTCTATAAAATGACAAAGTCAAGTTATAACTGGGATATCATATGTACCTGTATGTTTATTAACTTCTAAAAATTATAAGACAGTCTGCATAAGTTAAATCTTAATAGTTATTATTAATAAAATTTTATTGAAAAAGAAAAGTATTTATAGTAAACTAAATTATTGTTAAATTTAAAATTGTAAATTGTTTATTCATTTGATTTTCAGTATATTCAAACAGTAGTTAAATAATATTTTTGAAACTCTTAAAGAAGTTAAAATGATTGAAGTTAAGTTCAACTAAAAGTTGATAGTTTAAAGGAATGTTAACTTTGCTAATTTACCATTTTTTTTTAAATTTTATTAAGTTAAAACTGTCAGATAACATAAATTATCAGTATTTTCGAATTCGTCGTTTTTTTTAAAATAAAATTTGTATTGATCCAGACGGGCCAACATAATAGCTTATCAAAGGCCAAGATCAGTAAATCAGTATATTATATAAAACATTTCATTTTTTATTAATTAAAACATTTTTTTAACTATCATCGTGTTTTGTGATATCAGCTATAGCTACCATGATAAAAATATTTATAAACAAAAATGTGAAATTATACGCGTACGTATTATAGTATAATATAATTATAACTAAATATTGAATGTATAATATACTGCAGTGCTCAATTGAAAATAGACTATAATCATAATAATGCAAAATAATGAAAAATTAGTGAACTCTAGGTGAAGCAATAGCTGTGTAAAAGTAAAGTAAATTACAGCCCTTAAAATTGTGTGTAGTACGACATACTCTGTGTAATATAAGTTTAATGTGTAGTACGAAATTAGCAAGCGTTTTAATCAAATTATCCAATTCTAAATTTCTACATATTATAATGTTGACGAAAAAAATATAAATATTCATTCAAATATAAAAAAATAGATTAAATGTGTAGTAAAAAAATGAGAATATTTCATTGGTAAATTGTAATTCCCTGTTTAATGGATCGTTTAAAAATAGATATTTTCAATATTCATACATATAATAATATACGTAATGTAATAATTAAATTTATGTTCACGTATAGTATTTATAATAACATAAAAAGGTGAAATAAATACAAAAATGTATTTAAATTATTTAATTATTGAATTAAATTAAATTATTAAATATTTAGATTTTAATTATAATTTTACAACTGGAATAACAATCGACCAAAAAAAAAAAAAAATCATTTTATGCCGTATACTATAAGTAAGTAATATAAGTAATAATTATAATTTGAATAGATTTTATTTTACAAAAACAACCATGAGGTTAGAATAGAATTTATTGTCCATAGAAGAACAATATTCTATATAATAGTTTAGAAATACAGATAAAATCAACAATGTATAAAGTTTTTCGTGTCAAATTCGAGTCAATAAAAACTTCAATTATTTCGGGAATGTCATCCTCGATTCAATTCCATTTTTCCAGATAACGGCTTTTGAAGAAATTGAAAAGAAAATCGTTTTATTTAGTAGCTGACTATTTCAATTAAAATTTAAACGATTAAATACATGATTAATGAATGATAATATATATTGGCACTCCTATAGTTAGATAACGTTCAATATGACTAGTAGGTATATATTTTATTATTACTACAGATTTTATTTATTGCATTTGTAAACTATTTTTATATTATAAATATATTTTAATTAAGTTAAAATACGTGAAGCATTATTCCAATGTTAAGCACAGCTAAATGTTAGTGATAACATTGTATCCAAAATCTAAATACATAGATAAAACACGGTGAAAATGGATATCATCTAGATAAACACGAAAAGAAAACTACTTTTCTAGATGAAATTTTTGTAAAATAATTATTCTTTGTAGACTAAAACTCATAGTTTTATCATCATTTTGTTGAATATTTATTGAATAAATAATAACTATAAAGTTAATTTTATGCATTACCTGAGTATGTTACGCAACGTGTGTATCTCTTTAGTTCTAAATAAAAATCCATCCATTTTCTGTTGCTTAATTGTATGTTTTGGTTAGTTTATTTAGTTAATTATGCTTTGGTTAGTCAATCAGTATTTTATTTCGCTCTGTTATCATTGAAATTTTGTTGTCACTGTCTCTGGTTTGGACGAATTTTAAGAAAGGTTCTAAATAATTTTTTTTTCAAAATAAATATTTTCTTTACATAATTTGCCTCAATAAGAAAAAGAAGGATTTTTCTATTAAAAAAATAGAGTCCCTAAGAGTATTATTGAATACATTTTCTAAAAGTAAAAGGTTCTATCCTATCTATTGAAAATTCAATAACTGATTAATTAAATTAAAAAATTGTTTAATATAATAAAATGCATACATGTAGTTTATCATAATAAATAAAGTGTTTCATCAAATGTATGTGTAGAAATAATGAAAAAGGTTTAATCCAACATTAATTATTATAGCTGATTCATTATACTTTTGTTGGTATGAAAAGTATGAAGTTTTTTCATAATATTATTTTTTATACTGTTATACCTAATCAATTATTAATTATAAATTCTAACTAATAAGTGATAATGTTTAAACAAGTGGAATTTTATTTAAATTTCGATATCAATGTTTTATCAATAGTATAAATTATATGAACGTTCAAACACTTCAAACCTTAAAAATGATATCTAAGAATACAACATATTCGGGAAATGGCTATTAGCTAACTGCAGAAGGGACTCCATTTCGACGACCGAAAATTAGGATGAATAGGATTACAATGGATATAAATAATACTTAACAATTGATGACAATGGATCATCGGATTAATAGCTAATAATATATTACCATTGTATTATGTTGCATATATATATATCATATATGTTTAAATTTAATTTTTTTAAACTATAAGCATTTACAATCTTTTGCTAAATGTTTTAATCGAATATTTGCTTCGAGGATTGTTTGTTTTTTTTTTTTTTAAAGTTACTGAAGTTACATTGTATTAAATAGGTAAATAGTTATTTGGTTTTAATGTAGGTATATTTTTTTCATGTTTGTATATTGTATAGTATATTAATTTCTTAGGTAGAAGGAGTTGATCAAGAATTATGGAATTAAGAGATTTTTTGAAATTGGTTGTAGTTGGTATTTTAAACAGGTAATTTTTCGATTTTTCGAAGGGTATACATAACTACCTTTTATAATAAAAATTGGAAATATTTTATAAATGTATGCGAAATAACAAAATAGTGTATTTGTTTACATTAGCCAAGCTAATAAGTTATATTCTAAATTATACGAGTTACATAAATAGTACACTAAATTAAATTTGGGAGGGCTAGACATTTTTGTAAACATTAGTTTGAATTGCACAGCACAGTATGTTTGCATTTAATAAATACAAATATATAATGTCAAATATTAACATATTGAAAATCTGGCTACCTACTTCGTATCTCTTGATTGTGTTTATTAATAGATTATAACTATTATACTTGGAAATAAACCATGTAATTAGTTTACAATAATAAATGTGAAACATTTTTTGACGGGTATATAGAGGTATCTAGTTTATTAATAAAATAAATGATGCGATTTTTTATTTGTAGTATAAAAAATAATTAACGAGTGATTTATTAAGGTACTATAATTTTCAATAATAACTGGATTCAAAATCCAATCTCCTAAAAAATAATTTTCAAATCAAATATCTTGAAAATATGAATTTAAAAAAAAATATACAATAATATAGGTTAGGTACATCATTAGAGTAATGATTGTTGGACTATAAATAAGGTACCTACCACTGTTTGACATGGTAGATAAATCGTATTAATTATTATCAGTTATTAGTTATTATCAGTTTACTAGCTCCCATTAATCTAAAAAAGTCATTTAAAAATATAATAAAGTAATTTACATCATTCAGTATATTTTTTTTAAAATAATAAATATTATTGTTATGGGGATCTATATAACAAATGTTTGGTTAAGTCTACTGTGAGACGTTTTTTACGCTACTATATAGTTGTATTTTTTTTAGTCTAAACTTTGTATGGGAAGGTAATGAACGTAAATATACTATTTTAAAACCTTTTCTGTCTGTGTAAACATACATAGATAATGGACATACAAATGAAACAGACACAAATGGTGCAATTTAATTTCGCATACGTACCTACTCAATAGGACGCGAGTGATTTTCGCATTAAACAAATTTGGTGAACGACACAGATACAATATTGACCCTTAAAACAAGGACTATATGTGTATACTAACATTTCAAAGTGGTCTAGACCGTTTATAGATTTTGTTACCAAACAATCTTCTGTAAATAATATTTATTTACATTAAGAGATAATTAAGAGAAACAAGTAGAAATTTATGTTCACGAAAAACAAACAAAAAGGGGTTAAAAAATTATTAACATTTATTTATTTACAATTTATAAGGGTCTAAATTTAGAAGATAACCATTACATTTTTTCTAAAGTATAAGTTATTAAAAATGTTACAATGATTTACAAGTGTGAGAAATCGTTTTTTATTACTTTCGATAATGAAATGAATATTTAGAAAATTTAAAAATTTTTATGAGATTATGTCTGTAATGTTGATATTTACAAATATTATATTATGTACCTACTTATATTAGTATTGTAACTTTAAAACTTTTTTGATTTTACTTTTTAGAAAAAATATCGTGACTAAACAACAATGAAAACTTGTTTCTAATACGTGACTACTATTAAATTATTATTTTTAAACACATTTATGCATTTTACAATTGTTAGAATTTTATTATTCAAAAAATGTCTTTAAGATTTCTTAGGTAATTCTTTAAAACCCAGGAATCTTATAATGATAAATAATTTTAACAGCATAATTTTATATTTTCCGTTTCCTAAGAAGAATATATATTTGATGATCGTATAAATTAAATACATGAATTATTTAAATATAATAAATCGGAAAACGTCCAGTGGTTTATCAACGTGTGTTAATGTCCGATCTATATGAAATATTGAAATCTAGTTTTATACCTAATATCAGTCATGCAGGGTTTTTTTACAGTCAGTATAATAAATAAATAAAAACGAGAAGTTTATAATATCAATAAAGTCAAAGCAGAATAACAAAAAAATATAGAAATTCAAATTATATTTATTCGGTATAAAAAAGTTATATTTCAAATTTAATAGAGAGAGCTTAATAAAATTAATAATATCCTTGAAAGTATTATTATGTATAAATACTGAATGTATTAAAACGTTTTATTAGGGAAAAATCGTATAAAATATACAATGTATATTATCATTAAATTATCTTGAAATTATACATTGCACATTAAGTGAAATGATGTATTGGGTACTTAAGATTGATTAATTGTCAGTTTTTTTTATTAAATGATAATAAAAATGGCTAGTTTTTTAAGACTATAAATAGGTATGTAGTTTTATAAAATATATATTATATAAAATAGTATAATAGTTATAATTATTATAAAAATAATTATATTATATTGTATTAACGTACTATTTATTAAATAATTATTTCATTGTTTATGTAGATATCATTATTAGGGTGCATTTCCCTGATACCCCCTCTGAATTTTGAAGTTCAGAGCTTTTGTTTGTGCTCAAATTTGGCGTTTGTGCAGAAATCCCTAACCTGATATGAGCATTTTAATTTGGGGGTGTCGTAACAATAGTACCCGCATTATGAAATTTTTAATTTGAATTTTTAACATTCGTTTGTACTATGTTTGTGTTAATTTGTGCTCAAATTTGGACTTTTGTGCAGCAAACCCTAAGACTTTATAGTAATGGGTGCATATCCTAGTACCCCATCTTGGAAATATATTTTTTCAACTATACCATTCGTCCGTGCTACATTTGTGTTTTTGTGCCCAAATTTGAACGTTTGGGCAGTTTAATGAGCAATTTTATGTATGCGTGCTGTTGAAAGAACATAATACACGGAATTTTTATTTCAAACTATGTCATTCGTTTGCGTTACATTCAAAAAGTGTCGTGGTTTTCGTATAACTGGTAAAGAAGAAAGAAAATAATGTACAAGAGAGGGAAGGCAAATAGTTGATTATACAAAGATGACATTTTAAATTATAATATTGTAGGGTTATCAGTGGTAGAATTGGAAAATAAAAATAGAATGGACTTTGGATTTAATTAAAAAATCAACATTTTAGTAGGTACATATGAAAGGAAAAGTGATAATATACAATAAAATATAAATTATCAATTTATCAAAAATTATAATATAAATATAAAAATTAAATTATAAAATATATATTAAATAAATAAATATATTTAATGAAGAGAATTATATTATTTTCATAAATCTGAAAATATATACCTAAGTGAGGAAAACTCACCAATTAAAATTAACCACTAAATTCCAGGTTCCTAAACAATAATTTAAAAACACTAAAAGCCAAAACGAATAAAAACTATAGCCCTAGTAATAAAATTAAAAATATTCCTGGTAACTTAATCAACTATCATAACTATGTAACAATAATAGACAATCGAACGGGTAGACACAACGGGGATAATATAAGATACCTAAGCTTATGTTTAGAAACCCCTAAAACATTTAAAAATATTGTTACAGAAAAAATAAATAATTTATTGTTCAATATTAATTATTATATAATATTCATTGTATAATCATAAAATACATAACCATACAGAATTGAAGTACAAATATATTGAATTAACATCAAACTTAAAATTTTAAATTATAACAAGAATGTTATTCACATTTTTCTCTTTTAAAAATCTGAAAACAAAATATTAAAAAAAATATTTTAATCTGTAAATTTAACAAACATATATAGGTAATAATAAAAAAAAAAAAAAATGTAAATAAATTTTAAATTACTATTTAAAAATTGCAGTTATATTTAAATTTAAAACGTCAATAAATTGTTATAATAATAATTCTGCAAAATTCTAGTCTTTGACACGTTTATTTTCTGATCTATAGACTATAATAATTTTCGGTAGTTTTTCTTTAATCTTAAGGAAACTATTGAGAAAATCAAAAATTGATTAACCTTTCTAGAGTTCCAACTAAAATAAATTTTTGATCAGTATATAGTTTTTATAGTACTTTCAAATAATAAATAAATTAAATTATAAATATTAGAAAACCGTAAGTGGGGTTGCTGTTGTTTCCACAACATCACCACATTAAAGTGCTCGTAGAATCTCAGGTATTGTCACACAAACGTCCAAATTTAGGAACAATCAGATTAAATGTAGCACAAAGAATGGCATAGTTAAAAATTAAAAATATTTATAGCAGGCCAGGGATTGCTGCACAAACGTAGCACAAACAAAAACCTCGGGTTTGGTTTTAACATTCGGAGGGGGGTGTTAGAGAAATGCAACTTCATTATTTAACATAAAAAGTACTTACATTTTCATATTCAATATATACTATTATACTTTATGTCACAATGTGATAATTTTTTTTATTTTTAGTTAAGAGTAGTACAGCTGGTATATTTTCTGATACTAAATTGCAGTAATTTATAATATTTAAGTTTTTTTTTTTTTTTGATAATTGTGAAATTCTATATTATTTTTTTATATTAGTTGTAAACTTGTAAGAGAACAGCTATCAACTCATATGTATATGAGATCCATGTTAATAGATATCATTACCATTGATAGCGTAACACTAGAGACGACAAAATATTGCTAGCATATATAGTAGCGCACGATAATTGGTAGTAATTATATAAATATTACGTTTTATTTATATATAAAAGAGAATAGTAATATTATATTATTGTCTATAGATGATAACTTGGTAGTATTTGCCCAGTGGGTAGTGGCGCAACCAGAAGTGGGCTTTAGGGTTGTAACTTTATTTTTTAACTGTTGTTTTTGTGATGTATAGGTACAATTTTATTATTAAAATTTATAATAATATCTAATAATTATTATTAATTATATATATATATTTATAATTATATTTTTTATTATATTTTCATTATTGTTTATATATTCCTACAATATACAATAAAACAGATTTACTTTGGACCATCCCGAAAATAAATCCTAGTTGCGCTATTGACTCAATTTAATAATTGAAATAAAAATAAGAACACTTCTTTCTATACGGTGTATGTAGACATACTGTAGTCATGTACTGACATTTTAAATTCAAGTGATTAAAATTGACTAAAATTATTGTGTGATGACATTGTGCAATTTTCAATGTTTCAACCGTAATATTTCTGTAGGCATATCACACCGAGCTCCTCTCAGGATCGTCTTTATCGATTTATCAATTTAATGTATTCACCACCAGTATCCTACCCAACAAGCAAAGTGCTTATACTGGCCGTATTTTTCTTTATGAACTCATCAGAAGTACTATCCACTCAAAACTGAAGTACCTACATAATATGGGTAATTCAGTTTATTATACGTTTAACTCTGATCGTCATTATAATATTATGACCACCTCTAATATATACTCGTTTGTCAAAAACATTGTAATAAAATATGTATTTTTATAGTGTATTTAAAAAAATAAATAAATAAATAAATGTACGTCTAAAAATTATACAAAACTTTTTTCTTTTTCTTTCAGTTTCGCCACCCCGGACCCTGGTGTACATAACAGTAAGGTTTCAATTAATTCCCGTAGAGTTATATATATATATATATATATATATATACAGTGTTTTCTCTTTGTTTAATGCTTAATCACCAGGACCAATCGTTTCTAAAAGCTTTTTGAGCAATAAAAGTATCCGAGGCCATTGCGAGTATACCTGGTAATGACACGGTGATTAACACCGGGACCATTACAGATGCGGTTCTCGATTTTAAGTTCTTCACCATTAACTTTGTCTGATGGACTTGATTAACAATCGTTGTTATTTTAAGTATCATTATTTTACAAATCTTACAAATTAATAATTCTTAACTCCTCACCGTTTCAATTGGCGGTGTTTTGAAAACTTTTTGCGTATCGACCTTGTAACTTACAAAACTTACAAGATAATACCAAGTAGTATTTTAAACGTTTCTAACACACCCTATACAACCAAGAACGAAATAATCGTTTTAAAAATTATAAATTTATCAATGTTTATCAAGTATTAATTAAAATCAATTTCAAAAACGAAAACATAAATATTTTAACAGATATTTTAATCTCTGATTCTACAGAACATACGTATCTACCTATGAGAGATTAGAACCTCAAAGATTTTTTGGTTTGGACTCCGGTTCCAGTTTTGTAAAAATAATAATTCAATTTTTTGGTTCTTTTAAAAAATAAAATAAAATAAAGGTTCTGATTAAAACAGGTTTTTTACTAGGATGCACTAACGAATACTTTATTGTAGTCATATACTTCTTAAAGTTAACATTTTTATAATATAATATAAATGATATATCTAGTCATGTTATAAAGTAAAATAGACGATTATTTTCTGTGTCACAAAGATAATCATCAAAAAACAATGGTTTCATTGACAAAATTGATAAAATATTATATTGTCGTTCAATAAAAAAAGAAGAAAAAATAAATTGTATTAATTAAATTATAAATAAATAAAAATGTTACAATAAGAACTTGATATGAGTTTAAACAATCCGTTTTGACTGAATCACACAATAAAAAAAATAATAATAATCAAAAATAAACTGAAAAAACCCAGTCAAAACTATTTTTTCCTAGAAAGTGGAGTCAAAATTAATTTTTAATAGTAAATACTCTATTAATTATATGATCTTTCAGTTAATTACCTAGTTGTCGGACATTTTTCTACCTACGTTCTTGACATAGGTACTTTTTTTTTCTCATTAGAAAGTAGCCTCATTGAGAAAACTCATGGGGAAGCCTATCTGGTTCTTATAATACAGAAAAAATACACAATAATATACATAGAAATACAAAATGAAAAATTACAATATAATAAACAATACATGATTAATTATATTAAATATAAATGATTGTGAATACAAAAAGTTTGTTATAAGAAATCAGTGTTAATCTCATAAAGAAGTCATCTGGAAAAATATTTTTAAATATATGCAGGTAGTGGAAAATTTACTAAATGTTTTAGTATTGAGTTAACTCATTTTATTCTGATAAATTTATATTGTTTACGTGAACCTATTTTTAGCATATTTTATATATGCTATATATATATATTGATTTATATTTTAGCATACGTACTTATTAACTCCATGTACGAAGGTAATATTACATTATGGTTTGGAATGGTATGGAATCACAAATATTTTTAAGACGACACAAATTAATGATTTCTGACTGGTTTGTAAACGCGAAAGAACGCTATCGAAGACCTTTCCCAACCTATTATTCCATACGAATGTTCGGGTCAACGAGTACTATAAATGAATACTAAATATTTCTCACTTAATATATTATGTATCTCTATTTTTATATAGATAATTTTTCTAATCTTATTTGTACCGAAAATATTTGTTCTTTCTATTTTATATTAAAGCTCATTTTTATACCTAAATATTTAACCTTTTTTTAACAATACCTATTTACTTTTGAACATTGAGACTTATCTTGTGTATTGCCCATTTCATCTTGTAGTACGATTGAATTTTGTTTGGTAACGTATTAATTTTCCAAGTATGGATTAAAAAACTGTTTATTTCATAATTAAGAAATATGTTATTTATACTTAACCAATTTTTTAAAATTTTAAGGTCTTCTTTTATAGTTTTAAATATTTCATCCTACGTATTCTTGGAACATACTATAAGACCAGATCATCGGCAAAACAAATCAAATGGCTATTTATGAGTAAATATTGAATGACGTTTAATTTGTAAATTAGCGTAAGAAATGTTTGTTATTTAATGTTCTTTTTTCGAAAAATATTTATAAAAAAGTTGTACAGATACAGATAATGGGAGTTGGTCCATTTTATCACTTCGGTTCTCGAACAAGAGAGTATATTATTATTATTTTAAATTTGAAAGTAAAGATAAATTATTGAATTTAAAAGACCATTCTGAGCGAAGTTTGGTATAATAATAGAATTTAAAAAAAATAGATAATCATGTAAAAATCTTTATTATTTTATTATTTCACCTATCTTGGTGAAATATTTCCATTATAAAAAATAGTTTTTCTTTATACTTTAGGAATTAAAAAATAACCTCTTCAATGTAGATTCAACTAGATCTACTAGACTATAGAACCAATTTTCATTATAAAAACTCTTTACTTCAAAACTTCAATTCGACTTCTTCTGGTTGAAAATTTTTTAACAGAAAAAAACCATCATTATATAAAACCACTAGCTTCCTTGCTCTACTCAGAATCTAAAATGTATGCAAAATGAGAAAAATATATACAGCTGAGAAACAAGAGTTCCGTTGATTTTGCGTGTATAATAAATAATAAAACGTAAAGTAGTTTTTTTATTTCTCACAGACATACAAACATAGAATATTCACAATTAAAGGTTAGTTTTATTCTGTTTTTCTTTTCAGTATATAACACGTAACATCAGCAGTCTTAAGCCATAACATGCATATTAAAATATGGTGCTTGTGTACCAATATTTATAAAATATTCATGAATAGTACAAAATAAAAAATTCAATTTACACTTAAGACGTTGAATTACACGATATTATCATATATAATAATAATTAGTTATTTTAAATTAAAACAAATTGCCAACTACGGGAGGGACGGTCATATTAACATGACTCTTAATTTGGATGTTTACATTGATAATAATAACCAAGTACACAAATATGACCAAAAACAAAAAATTAGGTAGGTATCAAAAATAAAAATAAAATAGACTAATCTACCAAATTTTGTTTATGCATTTTTGGTTATTGATTTTTATATTTTTATTATTTTGAATTTATTTACTGTTCATTTACACTTTTTTAGATTTTATAGTTTACATATAAGATTTAGTAGTGCATTTTGTAAATTAGTTATATATAAAAAATCTATAATACAAGAAATCCGTGGATAACTGAAGATTACAGACGAATATGTAAACCTGTGTGGTTTATAGGTTAGGTGATTTACAAGTTCAAAAGCATCAGCTGCAAATACATACATACTACCATTGATTATAAATTATAAAATAATAATTTATAATCAATGATACTACAATGATATAGATGTGAAATTGTCATTTGGCGAGTGATATTTACTCAAAACATATACGGGGTAATTAATATGCACGTAACGAGTGACAAACGATATTGCGGCCCGAGGTCCTCGAATGACCGTGTTTTTGGTAATAATTTGGAAGCGGTCCATTAATGATTTACATAATATTCGGCCAATTTACCTGGACTGGGTTGTTACGGTTTTTGGTCAAATTTTCAGAATATTATAATTAATCGACCCGAAGGCCAAGAACGTGTAAAAATAAGTCTAAAATTGGAGGGAGGAGAATTATGTTCTCCAAATGCAAGGTGAAATAAATAAAGGAATCTCGTGTAAATTTAATAAACAAAATATGTTATGGTAAAGTTAAAAGTTTATAATCAAGGCTTTGGAAAATGTCGGAATTTTGATTTTTATCCATTGTAGGTTTCGGCGAAATTTATAGTAGGTAGGTACATAGAACATGGCACGATCAAATCCCCAACGATAAATCCCATATTTATAGGAATTTTTTTTGACAGCATACCCATTTATGTTATAATAAATGTATCCGCCACGGAACTCTACCTAGCAAAACAAGTATTATTCCGGAAAATATTCATTTTCAATAATCGATTCCGGGATAGCCCAATATAATTATTAAAAACAAAAAATATGAGTACATACATGTATAATGTATGGTATATATTATAGTATATAGGTGTAACGAGTAGACGATATTAACACTGATTTAGTAAATGAAACGCGGTATAAAAATACGTATTTGTATAGCTAGAATTTGTAACCGTAAAGGAAACATTAGTTTTCTTTCATATAAGTATGTGTATTTTGAACAATATTATATTGTTAAAGTATAAAAGAACCCAGGACGGTAAGCGCGATGCGGAGAATTACATCGGATATGTAAATTGCCGTAGGTGGTTTTTTTTTTGACACGTGACGACGGTCTGCCGCTAGAATTGTACGCGAAACACTCAAATATACATTCTATTGATTTCCACGTCACAGGAATATACTATACAACCGATCGTTTCCTTTGCATTATCACGTCCGATCGTGTGGTGTCATTTCCATAGACACAGACCGAAAAATATTAAATTCGACTATTCTCATCGTCGTTTCTTCTTTTAATAGTGCACTTGTACGTACAACAGCATACGATTGCCTGTTATCACATGGCGGACGACAGCGTTGTTAAATTCCCTACAGAAATTTTCCGAAACATTTATTTTTTATGAAGTACCCATCTGTCCCTCACCCTCACTACATTCAATAGAGTATAATAAAATATAAATCATAAGTATTATATATATATATATATATTATACAATATAATTATTAGTTTTGTATACTTTTTTAAATATAATTTAGTAGTATACTCTTAAAAGTTATACAAAAGTCTATACATAGTTTGTAAATTGAAAATATATGGTATTTTAAAGTAAAAAAAAAAAAAAATTCCGAAAAAAAAATACCGAATGACTGATAAGTATAACTTTTCAAATATATCATTTAGACCTTTGAAGTATTCAATACGTTATATTTACGATTTTAATCATATGTAAAATACTATTCTTAAAATTATTTTGAGTCGTTTTATACAGACATAATGTTATTACATTAGTGCTCTGCAGTTACAGTATTGGCGATTGACTAAAACCAAATTAAATGCAAAAATCAAATATATCATTGGTAATTTACAATTTTCGTACTCGTTCGCGGTTGGTACGTGACAAATATATAATTTAGATTATAAGGAGATTACAGTAAAATTATATGAATAGAGGAAGCAATTCGAATTTTAATTACGTAGTGTTTTTTGTAAATTCTTAAGCAACGCTTCTAGTATTATCATATTTATACACATATAAACTATATAATGTTTATGATATATTTATAGTGGAAGTTTATAATGTTCCAGCCAATTAAAATTATGAAGAGATCTCCCTTTTCGAAAATGCGATAAATGTATATACTGGTATACGTACATGATTTTAATATATAATAATTCGATTAACTTATACGTTGTTGAAAGAAAAACAATTTAGGTAACCTAGTCTATAATATCTTGTTCGGCGTTTCTACTGAATTATCTTGTATTGAGTCAAGTAGGTACATTTTATTCAAATATGAGGAACAAAAATATTTTGAAAAATATCAAGTTTTTATTGGACATAAAATTTGAAAATTACCTCATAAATTCCCATTTGTAAATTGTAAGCTTATTTATTTAAAGGTATAAAATGGGATTTTTTTTATATATTTTTATATTCTTAGAAATTTACAACCATTTAGGGCATGTAAGTTGAGTATAGTGTATTCATTAAACATGAAAATTGAACCCAAGGAAAATAATATTAATTTCGCTATCGATGAAGATTTCGTAAGCATGAAATAATAGCGTTTAATATGTAACTCGAAACTATTTTCGTAAAATAAAAACAAATCGTTATTTTTGAAACTCCTTTATTTACATTTCACTTTAATTCCGAGAAAAAAAGTTTTCACGTCAAAATAAAAACATTACGAATTATCATGGCTTTCGAGTCTATAGCGGAGCTGTTGATCGTCGTAATAATTTATTTAGGACGTAATAAATATAAATGTGAAATAATATTCGGAGTTTAACATTTCTACACCGTTTAAAATATTTATAGAGTTGGTCTTCTTTACGGATTAAAGTAATTTCCCACATAAATAAATATGTAGGTATATAATAATCCATTTTGGGTATTCAGAATACATTTTAAAATATATGTTTGCCTGAATAATTTTTTTCTCGAGAACTGGAAAAGACTATCTACAAATGTTCAAATTTTGTTTTTTAAAGTTTTAGACATATTTTTCACTAAACCATGAAATTCAAAATATTACTATAAGCACTGCATAACATATACAGTAGAATTTATGTGCAGAACTTGGTTAAATGTGGCAGCGGTCGATTTTGAAAATATATAAAAAAATGCATATTATTTTAAGGTGTAGGTATATTCATTAAACATTGTATATATATATATAATTTTTTTTTACTTACTTTACTAATTTACTTAAATATTATTTAAAAAATTATTAGATTATAAATTAGTATTATTGTTTAGGCACCGGTGACGTTGTCATTTATTTTCTTTGAGAATACACAATATGGGCTAAATATACTGACTTGTAGAATAAAAAGAAAAATTATTATTTATTCTTTAATCTAGTTTCAAAATATTTAAATTTCAAATAATAAAGAGCCAGAATCTTAGATCTGCAAAATTGCGATGTATTAGATGTCAATTTGTGATTAATTACCACCAATTTCGAAATTACAAATAATTACAAAAATGTTTTGAAATTACTAAATTTAAGGGGGGGGGAGAGATATCATGAACCAAATTTATTTGAGTTTATGTTATGCAGGATCATTAGTCTTGTGATGTATATTTTTGAACTAAAAACGGCCAACAAATATTTTGATATTAATTGTTCTTTAAATTTGCGTTGAAAGACAAAACAGTTTATTCATAAACTGAAGAATGGCAAAAAATGGCAAAAAACTAAAAAATTAGGTATTCCGATATTGTCTGACCTGAATTCCAAACAATGGTTATAATATCCTAGACATCAAAAGAACATTAAATGTTTTAAAAATGTCCAAAAAGTAAAATAATATTTTATGGAAAGTTTTGTTCCGGAAAATTAATATTTAAAATACACTTTGAATATAATACCTTAAGCATTTAGATACAATTTTGATATTCCGAAAATGTTTTAAATATATTTTAAACTTTCACTTTCCGTACTAGAAATGTAGATACCTACCTACCTAGACTATTGTTAGACATGATTGAATAAGAATGTTTCATTTTGTTTATCTGTCCGGAAATGCGTAGAACATTTTATATTCAGTGTTGTAATAAAAACCTTTTTTTTAAAGTATTTGAATAATATATCAGATATTTGTATCAACCAATTCTTTTAAAAAATTATTATTAGCGATTTAAATAGATAAATTACAATAATAATTACAAAATGATAAATTCTTAGGTGCCTATTATAGCTATAATTAATATTAAATAAAAATACAATATTACTAAAAATTTCAT
Source organism: Pemphigus obesinymphae (assembly GCA_025469235.1). Lineage (NCBI taxonomy): Eukaryota > Metazoa > Arthropoda > Insecta > Hemiptera > Aphididae > Pemphigus > Pemphigus obesinymphae. The sequence goes on from JAIPRL010001910.1 coordinate 64,688, forward strand.
TTGATACCACCGTATAACACTGTATTAACGTATTGATTACAGCTAATGGTCATAATTGCAGTTAAAACCTAATATCCGTCAAAACTAGTTTCTACAAATCCCTTTCGTTAAACCTCGTTTGAACTTACTTCTTTTTAGTTAGACGTAGTTGTGTGTGATGTATATTGGCGAAAACTAGAATTATCTAGTGAAAATTAATTTTCAGAAGTAATTTAATATTGTTAGTTTACACTAGTTTTAACTTGGGTCTAAAAGTAGAAATAAGTATATATTAGGATAAGTATAGGAATTTATTAATGTATGGGTATCGAGTAATCTGACATAGTTGTTATTTTTGTCAAGAAAAACTGTCATGGTATATAGAATTTAGAATTACACAGGATCAGATTTTTTTTACACAAGAAACGAGTTATTACACATTTATTTTTGTAAGTGCATCTCACAAAACTAAGGTTTTTCGGGGCACTGATATCTTTCGCAATGACATCATATTGATTGTTTTTCCGTTCCGTCAATTCCTCAAGCTTCTTTTATTATTATTTTTTGATATGAGCGATATTGCAGTTATTTTGATTGATTTGCTAATCGGCCCGGTCGGAATTTGTCTTAATTTATTTGATAGCCAACTGCAGGTCTATCGCGTTCGCCTGGGTCGCGCGCGTTTTAGGTTTAGGTAGTAGGTACTCATATATGTTGCTCGTATTCGTTTAAATACAAAATTAATTCTGAGCTCGAACACATACATCTCAGTTAAAACTAGTTTGAACTGCCTCATTTGAACCTGAGGTTATTTTTAGTTTTACCTCGTCAAAACCAGGTTTGTGAAAACTAGTTTTGACGGATTTCGGGTCTTAACTGTGACATATTATATAATACATACGCGTGTATATAATTACAGTTGAAGAGAGGACGGAGTACGTATTGGGTACGATGTATTGTAGGGGAGAGATAGCACGTTGACGAAAAAAAGGAACAGAGGATCTGGTACGCACCTATTTAGTTTTGCTGATAAATAACGGCAATCAATCGGAGCGATAAAAGAGAACCGTTCGTATTGCAGTGTTTGCAGTATATTTGACTAATTGATCGAACCAAAAACGCGAGTCAATCGAATATCGAATTATGTTACTCGTTGTTATATATTGTATAGTTTTTCGAGGAGATGCATCGTTTTGCGGATAAAACCATCATTTTTTTTTTTGGGGGGGGGGACCGTCGTTCTATATACCTAATATTGTACACGGCGCGGTATGATTTTCATATTTACAAGGGCTATGCCCGCACATCCGTATAATACGATAATTTCTATTTTTATGTTGCTCTCCAGCTTCGCATGTTATACCGCTATAATTCGATCGGGCTAAACTGTTTCCGATGTACACACACCCGGTGGTATGTCGGGTAGATCATTACGACCGCGAACAATCTCTAGACGAGCATATAATACGAGTATATAATATTATTATTATACGTATATACGGCCGGATATGATTTATTGATTTTATAGGAATATCAAGCAGTACGCGATCGACTTCCTATCAAAATTTCATTACTGGAATGCGAACGCGTCCCCCGCCCCGCACGGTATACGATGTGTACGTAAACTATACGTATATATATATATATATATATATATATATACATCATACAGACCGTCTTCGAGAACTAGTGCTTTTATGAGTAACGGCTTCCTCTCGGGACATCCGCAATAAGATATACGGCTCGAAATGGAAATGGTACAAGAGTGATATTCGGTCCGTATGTATAACAATTGTTACGTACGGAAGAAAGAGAGAGAAAAAAAAAAAAAAACGCACACACAAACGGAAGACGAAAATAAAGAATTTTCGATCGCGATCGCGGGCGCGTGGGACGGGAAATAAAAACGCGGATAAACGCCCTTGTTATTTTACCTTACCGCGTTATATTATTATTTTAGGCGCCGCAATTACGCGTGGAAAAAAAATTACACCGTTTCCCCCCCACCCCCCTCCCCCTCCCACCCGTAAAACGGGCGGAATTATACGCCGGGGGACTCGGGGCATCGTTGAAATGCCGATCGTTATAAATACGGAGACACGTATGAAAAAATTATACCGATTATCGATAATATGGACTTGACCATGATGATCATGAAATTATTAGGTAAACGCATACCTATCGTTATAAAGTGAATAGAACTATGGAGTTTTAATTGTTTTCGTCCTATGAAATTCTTTTCCTTCTTATTTATTTAAAAAAACAAATGATCGTTCATTTTTCATTCTATTCGTGGCGAAACGATAAGATTGCATTAAATAACTGCTGCTATGGTCTATATAAATAATAACACGAAACTATGGTAAGAATTTTCACTTTTAAACGTAAAAATCATAACACTATATATATTTCATATTTTATTCATAATAATTCATACAATATGTGGTGACATTATTATAATAAAGGATACTAAAATATTGCAAAAATTAAAAATTAATTAATTTCAATAATATACCAAAACATAAATATTAAATAATAATCGTTATAATTATTTTATTCGAACCGATTGATAACATTTTTTAAAATAGCATAGATATACGCATAACGATAGTTATTTAAAATAACGACTTAACGTTTTAATTACGGCCGCGATATCAAAAATAACGACGTGACCAGCCGTTATATTTCACAAACGATTGTAAATACGAGGTACCTAAAGATGGTTAGGTGAAAATTATAACAATTGTTATTTATAAGACCATTCTCAATATTTAGCTCCCAGGACATGATCAATATAGTAATAATATTAGAAGTGAAAATTAATATATGTACAAACAAACTATAATTTGTTTATAGCAAGTATAGGTACCTCAAATGGTATTAATCGATGTGACCACCGAGAGAAAACAGTTTAGTTTTAAAAGTGTAAAATAATATTATAGACATAAAATATTAATTATAGTATGATGATATGGTCTAATTATCTATTTTACCTGTATAAATGATTTTCACTCAACGATAGCATAATATTTTTCAAATGTCTAAAATAAAGGTCAATAAGTATTCGAGTTCCTTTGAATAATTTAAATTGCATGTTCCGGTATTTCAGTTTTATAGTGTAATAACCAATTCAATTATAGGTAATACTTAATTCGGTTTCAAAGGTTGATGTGAATAATGCACACACATATTCACAAATTAATTTTTTTGGAGTACACTTATTTAAAAAAACTTTATACAAATGAATCCTGTGAAGTGAGCGAGTAAAATAAATACAATATTTTTATTTTTAGGTTTAATGATGACAGAAAATGAATAAAAATGTAGTTTTTTTTTTTATTGTGTAGGTATTGTATTTTATATGATTATTTCAGAGTTGATACATATTTTGTAGTAATATTGAACAAATTTGGGTATTATTACTTTTTACACTTTATAAACTTATCATAAATGCATTTTCCAAGATTTTTTTTTACATTTAATTTCATAAGAACATCCTGTCTTTAATTATAAGAGTGTAACTGAGAAAATCCGAAATTGATTTATATATAATTTTAATTAATATATGCAATGTTTATTTATGATTAAGTAGGCAATTCCATTTAAAGTATACAACGTTTCTCCACAGACATCATTTATATTTCTATATTGAAGTTTATACTCTGAAAGAAAATCACTAACAAAAATCATCGTGTTGATTTTGTCTTAATATAAAAATACAAGTAAGTATACGAAGTTAAATTCGTTAAAACACAGTGAACGAATAAAAACAAATTTCAGTCGAAATAAAATAAAATATATATTTATTAAGATATTAAAAATAAACTCTCGTAAAAACTTCGTGCACATCGAATCATAAATAATTTATATACTTAGATTTATAATTTTATTAAACAGTTATATTTGACTTATTCATTTTTTTTTCGATTTGCTATGTAAAATTTTTCACCGGATCATTCTTTCGTTGTACAAAAAAAGTATAAATATGTTTTATATTAATTACCAAATGTATTATATAGAGTAGACGTTATTAAGACTGTGCAAGTTACTATTTTTTATTAACTAGTTAAAAAATTAATAATGAGAAATTTATTGAAAGTTCATTAGAAAATAAAGTTATAAAGTTAAGTTACCTACATAATTACTAAAAGTTAATATTGGTTTTATCCTATTCATTTATTACTATATATTTTACTGAAATTTGTGAATATTTAAGATATTTTCGAAATTTTGGTATATGTAGCGATCATAAGAAATCATAATACATATTAGTGATTAGGGATTAAAAGAAAATCAAAATAAATATACATAAATAAATAAATAATAGAATGATTAAGAAAATAATTTTGTAAAATATATTTTCTGAGTAACTTAACTTTATGAAGAACAGGTAACATTTTAAAAATTCCTTGTAAGTTAGAGTCCTTGTGAATATTTAAATTTAATAAAAAGAAAAATTCTATTATAATAAAGCTAAAATTTTAGTGCAACCTTTTCAAGAAAAAAATCGCATATACAAATTATATTTTCGAAACAAATATTAAAACCAAATAACATATAATATAGTATAATTATTAGTCATCTAGATATAGATTATTTTTAGATTATATATAGATATAGATATTCTAGATATAGATATTTACACATAAATATAACGGAATATAAATGTATCTAGATGAGAGATAAAAAAATGATTTTTACTTAAACACATTATCTAGTTATTTTCCAATATTACTAATTAGTACTTATTCTTTATTAATGTTCAATATTTAAAAAAAAACTTACAAATTAAATTTATAATTTTCAAGGGGTAAAAATAATATACTTGATATTTGATATAAACTTTTTGAATTTACTACCTGTCTTATATGTTATTTTATATTTTCGATAAATATATCTTTGTATCACATAATATTATATAAGGAGTAAGGACAACAAGTATGTTCCCTCAAGTGTACCTTCTCGAATATTCTAGAATTTATATTTTACTGAATTATTTTGTAGGATTATGGTATATAAGTATACCTACTGGTTTTAGCAAGATGTATGCATCTTTTTGTTATTTCTAGGGATGCTATATTTTCTTGGTTACCTAAATAATTACAATACCATAATATAGGATACCTATGCAAACTCCTCGTAGAGTTTTGACTTTTGAGTTTTTCCACAAACAATATATGCTCGTATAATAAAACTAATAATATAATACTTTTGAATATGTTTTTGTTTAGAAACAAGGCTTTCAATATACACACCATGGCCGTTGTATTTAAAACAATTGGAAAAAATAACATTAATTTTGTGTAAAACATTAATTTAATATTGATAAAAAGTCATTTGTTTAAAACTATATTTTTTTAATTGAAACTATTAAATCGATAATCTCTATTAATATGTATTAATTACTATAGATATTAGCGATTATTATTTATAAATTAGATAATATCTAATATATATTAACATAGATTACAATTTAAAATGTTCTTTTTATTAATCTAACGGGTTTTTAAACAATTGTTTTATATGTATTACATTAAATTAATAATAAAATTAGTTTAATTAATAATTTTTTGCATAATCCGTCCAGTTCATCTGCGCCCTGGGCGATCGTGATTCCTATTTGTTTTATAA
>JAIPRL010001911.1:0-16294 GCA_025469235.1 Pemphigus obesinymphae
GGTGATAATTGAAGAACTCGTGTTGATAATAACTGAGTTTTATTTACCGCATTAGTTCGAAATTCACCGCTGTCATCGTTTAGCGCTGCAAGTCAAATTGAGTATAAAGAACATTTCAGACCGGGTACAACAATGATAACAGATCGCCGTTCGGCATCCTGTATATCTTAATTCGTGGTATGAAGTATAAGCAGATAAATATTATACATATTATATTAAAATACACTTGAGCACTTATCCCATAAAATTGTAATAAACCCAAATGACAAAAATAATATACCTTTCAACTGCCTATACATATTATTTTCAACCACAGAGTATAACACACTGATAACATTTACATGTGATAGCATATTAAATTTATGTTTTCGTTGTCATGTTTTCATGTTTCGCTGCACTTACACTGCACAGCATAAATAACCGTAACGTATACCGTGTACCTGATATTTTACTCTGGCCCAATTGATGTACAAGTATATATGTTTTTGATCCATGATAAATTCACTGGTCCAAAAGATGTATACATTGCGGGTAATCTAAAATATTCGGCACAATTGACGAACACCGCCGGTGATGACCGTGCTCAAACCTTGTACCACATAATCTTAATGTGGTATACGGTATAACATTGTAGTTCTTAAAGTATATTGATATTTGATATTACAGGTATATTTATACCGATTATTTTTAGTGAAATAGCTAGAGGCGTGTGGCCTGTAAATGTACCTAGTTTATACATAATAATATATTACATTATATACCTATAACCGTATTTTGATTTAGCTCAACAAAAATAAATTACGTTAAAATTTAAATCACTATGTTAGTACCCCAAACTATTTTTGATTCTAGTAGTCCGTACACATCTGTTTGGAATTGTAAATTGTTTCAAATTAAGCACCGGCTTGAAATTTATATATGACAAAGTTCGGGGGGGGGGGGGGAAAGAGTCTATGATATTATATTGGCACCATACACGGAAAACGTTAATTGCGGTGAAAATAATATGAGAGTTGTAAAACTTTTAAAAATGGAAAATTCCGAAAAATTAAGTCTTATAACTCGGCATCTGATGATTTTATCGAAATTCACCTATGCTAAAATTTACATTTTAAAACTGTATTTAAAACTTTTATGGATATTATCAAAATCAAATATCAAAACCACTCAGTTTTCCAGAAACGCGCATCTCTCAAAACATTTGTTTGTTTTTTTCTCATTTCCAACAATTATTTTAATGCTTACATATTGATAAAAATGTTATCAACAGGATTATTTTTTAATTTATTTAAACATTTTTTTATTTAGTTTTACATTTATCTTAAAATGTCTATAAAATAGCCTATTTTAACCCCTTAAAATCACAATCATTTTTTAAGGGGTTTTGTATAGGCAATTATAACTGAATTTCAGAAAAATGAAAAAGAAATAATTAAAAAGTGTTTAAATGTGTTTTAAATATAATTTACACATTTCGTATTATCCGTTGCAGACTGCAGTATCAAATTGTCCATATTTTTCAATCCAATTATTTTTTGCTTTTCAATCATATAATTTTATAAAATAAATATATCATTGCACTATATATTAGCGATAGAGTTATTAATTGCCGTAGCATGAAGTATTTTCTTTTTATACTATTACATATTATGTATAATGTATACAAATATGAGTATATAACACCAATATCTGTTATGAAAAAATATTTTGTTTAAATTTTGGCTCTGTGATTATCTACCATATAAGAGGTAGTGGTGGTTATATATGATATTCAAGGGGGAGGGGTGAAATCAGTAGCGTAATTTTGGTTTTTGAAGGGGTGGGGGCAAAAGTTTTGACCGGCCCAAATAACTATTCTTCCCACTCATATTTTCAATTTCGATACAATTACCATCTTTATTTATTTATTTATTTGTTTTATTTAAACGGGCAAAGCCCAAAGAAAAAAAGTGTAATACAATATTTCACGGAATATCATATATAGTAATACATGGTAATAGGTTTGAATGATACATTAATAATGAAGAATGAACATAACAATAAATATAACAATAATACATCATAAAGAGAACAAAATGTTATTAAGGTAGGTACACATTAAAAAAACATATATTTTTATTACAAAATAAGGCAACGTTAAATTTATTAACAGAATAAAAACATAAATAACAATTACCATCTTACATAATTTTCAACCATCAAACAATAAACAAGGAAACCACCAATTCGCAGAACATTTCGTTACATTCATTTAAAGATTACGGTATCTCAAATTTTATATCAAAAATCATGTCTTGATATCAAAAAATATAGAATATCCTTGTGGTTATTATTAATAATAAATTGATCCGATAAATTATAGTATCCAATAAAATAATATGTGAAAACACGAAATTTCAAAACTACAACCAAAATAAGTCGGTAACTAAGGTTTTTTTTTTTTTGAAGATATGAAATTTGAAATATATGAGTTACCTAAGTATATTTAGGTATATACACTGCGTGCTATGACTTGTAAAATTTAAATTTTCAATATTTTTTCATAACGTACCTATGTACCTATATGTATATTTTAACAGGTTACAAACGATTATTCAGTCAACATTTTTCGACCGGATTTAATTTCAAACTACTTAAGTTTACTGGGCTGAGGTCACCACCCATGGCGATTGAACCGCCATTATTGCAATATTTTTAGTTACCCATTTGTGCATAAAATAATACATATCTTTCATAAAGCCATTTTTAATTAATTAATAGTATTTATAATTATGTTTTATAAATATTAATAAAACTTTTTTTTTTTTTTTTCCGTATGATTCATTTCAAATAAATAGCCAGTTCTGTGGTAAAAGTAAATTTAGTACAAAAAGTATACCTACTCGCAGCACAGTGTAAACAGTTGCAGCGTTCGGGTTTTATCAATTTATTGATGTATGTTGAAACTATGCTATTGATACCATATTCTATCGATCAATCTATGGTTTTGCTAGTACATCCACCGTGCGTGTGCATGTATTTATTGTTTTTTTTTTTTTTTTTGACGTAATCAACGTATGGTAATCGTGGTTAAAATGAAAAATATGCTCAAGTATATTCTAAATATTTCGGTATCAAAACATAAAATTCGAAAATTTCCAGGTGATGTTAGACAAACGATACATTAAATTGAAAACAATCAAATCCCAAGGGTGGAGGGCGATCCACCTATCGCCTCCCCCCTCATAACCACCTTGATAGGAAGAAGTTGTATTAAGAAAGCGTGAGTGTGTTTTAATGCCGATAAAACGTAGGACGAACGAAGCACTAGCGATTAAAAAGATTCGTGCTGCAGGCAGAATTAAATATATTTTGCAGTATGATATCATGGTTACTTCAAGGTACATTATAATTTATATTATTAATTATAATTTATAATATTACTATTATATTATATATATATATATATTTTTTTTTTTTATTTATTTATATATTTATTCATTATTATAATAATACAATATAAAATACAAAGTATTAAATAAATAACAAATATTAACCTACACCTTTAAGCTGAGCTTGTAGTGGTGCAGGGAGTTAGTTAGCTCACATCTAACGTCCTTTAAAAATAATTCGTTAACAAATATAAACATATGACAACATTATCGATTGATTCGTAAAGTAGTTCGAAGTAATCATTGTAGTCGTTTTTATAAAAGTTTCTTTATAGGTGTGCGGCAAACCCCGCACTTCCCCTACAGTAAACAGTTATAGTTAATTAATTACAATTTATAAATATACTTATTAATACTAAAATTATAAACATAGACTTGATTCATTATATAATACATTATTTAAACATTTCTTAATATTAGTATTATCATTTAGAATATTTCTTTTTACATAAATTGGCAAATAGTTAAAGTTTACAGGATCCAAATAATTAATAAACTTTTGAACAAAAAACTTGTATTTGTGTATATCACTTTAGCATCAAATAATCTTTTTTCCCTCGAAGGTTTATCATTTTTTTTTTTTTCATAAAAGAAAAAGAAAAAACTAGATTTCTTACATACAAACATAATTGCTTTTTTTTTATAAAGTAAATCAAACGGAAGTACGTTAAATTTTTTATTGTTTGAATAGGTAGACCCAATGAGATTTATTTAGTTTGTTGATATTTTTTAAATATCGAAAATATTGTATATTTATATTTATCCATGCAATAAAATGATTTTGAATGAATAAACTGTTTTCACGTTTTCTATTATTAAAATTGTTATTTTGTATATTATATTAACCTTCAGTACAGTAAAAATAAATAAATTAAAAAATGTAATTTATAGAATATTCGGTAACGACGAAAATCGACACTATACACATAATAATTTTACCATTAATGTAGCAAATGTGGAGGGGTGCTTATGGGTTATCTGTTTTGAGTAGGTTGTATATACTTGGAGCACATTAAGAGTGTGCCCCGTTTTTGAACGGAAACTCATCTGCCATGCTCATGTCAGGGGTGCGTTCGAATATTCGGAGTTATAGTAGAGTAGAGTAGTGAATTGGGTAAAGTAAATAAGAATGGAGTAGGATTTAATCACAGAATAAATTTACATCACAACAATAAATTGATATTCGAACAATGATAAGATCTTTATTTTTCAATATATTTAATATGTACCTATTTAGTTAACTGTACTTCGTGTAATAAAAAAAGAGTAAACATTTTTACAAATGATAAAGTTATATAGATCTTGGTCCAATTTATTTTCTAGTTTAATGGAGAGATTTTAATAAATATCATGTTATTTCACCCGATTTTAGATAATTATATAATTCAATAGGAATGAAAACTTTACGATTTTGGTATTTGAACTTTACTGTCATTTGCATGATGAAAAAGACTGAAAATTTAAAATGCATGAAAAAGTAAAAACAATTAACAAAATGTTGGTCATGTAGGCGAGAGCATGACGAAATATATCTTTCGTCATGGACGGGAATATAAATAACAATTACTTGTTATCTGTATATGATAAGAATAATTATCAATAGAGTTAGAAGAACCGAGCGATTTCTTTTGGGTAACAAGAGTTAACTCTAGTGAACAACACTAGGTTTTCGAACGGTAACCTTAGATGTAACACTGTTTTCTCGAATGACGCGAAATCGACTATAGTTGACTCGAGACTGGAGTTAAGTTTTCGAACGCACCCCAGTATTATAGAACGTACACTCGATGTTCGACTATAGTCAGGTCGCTGGGTGGAAACCGGTCGCCGTCTGCACAATGGAGTACACTTTTAACGTGCTCCGAGTATGCTTGTCTCTATCAGTATTTGATTGTAATAATAATAATAATAATAATAATAATAATAATAATAATAATAATTTGTCATGTGTGGGTGATATCGTAATATATATCACTAAATTAATTTCGTGGCTTAAAATATAAATGCCAATGAATCGTGTTATGATTTATGATCGATATCTAAGACTGTTAATCAATTTTTTTATTTTAAATTTGTTTAATTTAAATTAATACATATAATCTTTATGTATGAGTACGAGTAAGTTAAAAAGAAAATTTAAATTTTGGTTAACTTCAATGAATGTGAAAAGGAAATAAAGTAGGTACTTTAACTTGATTAAAAATTAATTTTTAAAAATGAATACATATTATGTGTATCATGCATTCTACTATATTATAGTAATAATATGCATATAATTGAAATGAAAAATAGTTTAACCTTTATAAAAAAATAATTGTAAATTAATTTATATAAACAGTAGGTGACAATGTCTAGGTGTAGGTACACCGTATGCCTATTTAACTTCAGTGGTCATTGAGAAAAATAGGGGTGGTTGAAAAAATAAATATTATTATATAAATATAAATATTCATCATATTAAATACTTAATTAATAAGTATTTAAGTTATCCATCAGCCTTCAACAATAAAATGTCAAGGGAAAAGTGTCGTTTTACCCCCAAAAATATTTAAAAAAAAATTGTTTGGTATGTACATTAAAAATTTAAAAAGAACCGGTAAGTAGGGGATGGAACTTCGCTCGTTGGGTATCAGTAGAAGTGGAAGCACTTCACTTATCCAGACTGCAGTTTCAAGTGATTTTGAGTGGAGATTCGGCATAAGTATGACTATTACTATCAGTTATATACAATTATTTACATTATATTATATTATTTATTATAGGCTAGGTTATACCTCGAGTAGTATAAATAATTTCTCATATATTTACATTTTTTATCCCTCTATCAATTAATTTTCGATTTTCAAATGACACCCTATGATTTAAACTATACATTGTTAAATAATATATTTCTATAAGAATTTTCACAATTTGATTTTTTAAATCCGATGAATATTACCTAAGTATAGTAAGCATTAAAATTTAAGACGCAGTTGAGTGGAGAAGTTCTGTACCTAGTCATTATTAAATTAATTAGAATATGCCCAAAATAAGCCTTTTTTGAAAATTGTATTCATTCAAAATAATAGTAAAATACATACTCTGTGAAAATATCAAGTATTTAGATCTATTTTTTTTTAATATAAGTACATTTTATACCAAAATAATGAATGTTGTCGAAAAACTTCAAATAGCTATATAAAACAAAATTGTAACTAATATTGTACTTTCGAAATGTTTGTAGAATATAATTAATGTATTACCTTGTATTAAATTTTTAGGTCTTAAATCTAAAGTTACCCATTTTATGACTTCAGAACCTCGAAATCTAAAATTTTTTTAAATAGTCCAAAAATCGACAAAAATATTTTGAAAATTTTATCACCGTCAGTATAGTAGTAATTACATATTCGATGTAAATGTCACAATTTAAGAATCATTATTTCGGAATTACGAAAAAATGGTACAAGTCGATTTGTAAGAATACGAGTTTTTACGGTTTTTACAAACATTTTCGGTAAAAATATCCAAAAATCAAAAATGACGTCTTTAAAGTTTTAAGTACCGTTTTGGTTACATTTTTTTTCTGGAAAATGGCGCTGTATTTACCGATTAGATCTTGTCAAAATAAGGTTTCCAAAATAAAAACAAAAAATAAATAGCATTACTATCATTGTAATACCACTAGTTGCCGCCTCCCTCGTTCCATTTATAAAAAGTAACTCGTTATACATAATACATTAATGATCATCCGCGGCCAATGCCACACCATCGTAATGATATGAATTGCGTTGCATACGTTTTAGTTTAACGCGATACTCTCTTAATGTTCTTAATTCTAAATAATGAATATTTAATTTAATTTAAACTTTTTCACTCGTTTATGCCCAGCATATTATTTTATATAAATATAAGTTTTATAATTACATCGATATATCCCAAACATGTTATTGATATATCACCATCATTGTGCATCACTATAATAATAATAATAATAATAATAATAATAATAATTATAATATACATTATTTATATATGTTTTGGTAATCGGTGTATAGCGAACTGCGTTAATTTTCATTTTGGTTGCGAGAACAAGAATTTTGAGGTCATTTACCCGTATTATTAAGAATATATAGGTAGGTAGGTAGGTACCTACACAATAATGTCCGAATTGTTTAATGTACCTACCTACCTACTTAGAAGTTATAACATAATATTCTAAAGGTTATTGTTTATTTACTTCAATTAATGTTTATATACTCAAGGACATATTTTGTACGTAACAATGTCACGAACAAGAATTTTTTACTACAAATAAAATCTTAGTGATGAAATACATATTATCCGATTAAGTACTTAATATGTTTAAATTAAACAATTTTTAATTATTATCAATAATTTAAAATAAACATGTTTTAGTGTTTCTACTTTTTACTAACGTTTTTGGTGCAAATGTAGTTTTATTTTTTGTAGTTATATGTAAATTATTTTGGATTTAAAAATGTTGGCATAAAACTAACTTAGAATATAATTTCAAAAACACTTTAAAAAATCATCTAATTTTTAAAATTCAAGTATTTCTCACTAGAATCAGGTACGATTAGGTACAAACATTTATTATTATTACAGTTATTGGTTCTTATCATCTAATAATTATTGTACATAATATTAATTGTGTACAATTTAAACAAATTATGTATGTATAATTAAAATAAATAATAATATACCTAACCGTTTTTGCAACAAATTCAATCGATAGATACATTATAAGTTTTAACAGTTTATAATTATAACATTATATAATATACAGAGTAAAATTATTTAATTTAGTTTGTAAGTTATTATTTCCTTTTAGAATATAAAAAATTTTAATATGGTTAGAATTTTTGAAAATCAAAATTCAATAACATTTTAATATGAGGACTCCATATATTTAAAAAAATTTAAAAATATAAACTTGAATAAAACAATATTCCAGATAGGCTATAATGACTTGGTGTAGGTCACTTGTCTGGCTTCACTCACCTTGGCGTTTAATGATATTATTATGTTATAGTATAATGTTATTATTATGTATAATATAATACATTTGAAAGTAATGATTGATATATCATTACATTTGAAAAGTGATTCCGAATAAATCTCAGTTTAGTATTATCTCATGATAGTATTAATATTTGTAAAAACGTTTTTAAAACGTAACGTAAGTATTCAAAAAAATAGGTAATTTATAAATAACATTTTTTAAATTTTATTAGTTATGGCTATATCCATTTTCTATAAAAATAAAATCATTAACTTCAATTTTTTTCTGGAATAGGTACAATTTTGATTTTTTAAAACTAAAACAAAATAATTTATCTACTTATAGTTTATTATATATTATTATTACATATGTTACTTTTATATACATAAAACTTCCAATTATTATTTTGTTTAAATATTTGATAATATAAACATAATAATGCATATATTTAAAACAATAATAGCATTAATTAAAATCTTTTTTTTGGGGAAACGAAAAATAAAAATATACGTTTTATTTTTTTGGTAAAAAACGGCTGTGGACTATGGCTAAAATTAATTCTTACTTAAATATATAATCTAATAATTTGAATATGACGTATCCGTAAAACGGGTAAGAAAAAATACTGGTTATTTACTCGTCATTTTGTAAATATTTGTCTAGAAATTTGAAATTTTCATAGAGTAGACATGTATTTTACTATTATATAAATGTTAAAATAGATTTAAAAAATGTTTTTGACAGTAATAGTTGTGTATTTATAATTTATATAGTCCATAGAGCTTTATTGATAGTTAGTTTATAGATCAAAATAAAATTATTTATTAATGATTTTACATTAATTAAATCCATTATTAGTATTCTAACGACGAACATGGTACTTCCACCCTATTGACTGGATTAAAAAATATAATATATATCTTGATGTAAAATAAATTAAAAAAATTAATATCAGCATATAACGCTATAAACTTGACTATAGTAACTAAAATTACAGTTTTCAATGATTTGAATGAATTGATTCAATGTGAAAAATTGATTCTAAAATAAATATTCTTATGAAATTGAAAAAACTACACCTTATTACTCACGAAAATCAAAAATTACTCTATACCTAATTCAGTTTTTGAGTTTTTATAATAATAATTGATATGTATATTTAAAAAAAATACGGTTTTTGGTATATATAGTGAGAATAACATGTTAATATAGTTTAAACCTAATACCTGTATAATTCATTTTCAAATGATAAAATAAAACTAGAAATATATAATTTGAGAAATATTCAATGTTCTATATAGTACCAAAAAATAGAGGAAATGTTTTCATTTTGAAAATGATGACAAATCAATAAAATAGGTAGGTACTAAAATGATTGATGAGAATATCAAGTTTAAGTGCCGGGCCACATACTGTAATCTTGCACCGGGATACAATAACATGGAGACAGTGGCGTATTTATGGAGAGGGGGGGAGGTTTACCAAGATTGAACCCCCCACCCCATTTGCTGCAAAAAAAAAAAAATATAATTATGGTTGTTTGTTGTTTGTTATATTATTATAAATTATATTGTTCTCGGTGAGATCAGCCCGATGATCTTGAACTACATGGCCATATGGAAAGCTACCATTTGTGTGTTTTTTTTACTTAATTTTTATTAATTTTTACTTATTCGTTCTGTGGTATTGCAAATTTGTATGATAACAACAATTATATTGTATTATGAAATCAGCGAACGGCGAGGAACGAAAATAATGAACATAACAATAAATAAACAAATATGATAATTGATAACATTTTATTCTGAGCCGTCCTAAAGAAATATTAATTGGGGGGGGGCCTCGAAAATATCGTAAAAATACATATTTTAAATGTAATTAAGCAAAAAAAAGTCATCAACTTTTTTTTGATTTTACCGACTAAATGCCGAATAATTTATAGTTTTGGACTAAATTTCGAAATACTTCCTTCAAAACGTAAAAAATAGGTTATCAACTTTCTGATTTTACCGACTAAATTTCATTTTACCGACTCTTTTCCAGTTGTTCAGGGGTGGGTGAGGGTGATCCTCCCTACACCTCCCTTGGGACGACGGCTCTGTTTATATTACTTTTACAAAAATGCTAGTATGTTGAAAAAATATTTTATTGTGTTTCATCACATTTACACATTCACATTACATCAAAAAATCTATAAGATTATATCTGTATTTTAAGACCTACAAATATATAGGACCAAAAAAAAAAAGAATTGACCAGATTTATTTTCCTACATATGCGGATATTTTTTTCTAGATTATTTTCGAGTGGATAATTTTTTCGCGGATATTTTTCAATTTAGATTTTATAATATAATGTTTTTGCAATTTTGTAATATAAATGTAAAGGTATGTTTTATTGGATATTTATATACTTACACGTTTCTAAAAAATGAAGATAAAACTAAAAATGTATATTTGCAATAGTTTTTGAATAAATTACTTTTTAATATTATAAAACAAGGGGTGGGAAGTGAAGACTTCACACTTAGATATTGAAAAATTATCTCACCCTTCCCCTTTGAAAATTCCTAAATACGCCTCTGCATGGAGGATCCTAAATTATGACAAAAATAAATAATTTTTTAAAGGCTATTTCCATACAAGTATAACTTTTATTTCATATGCCTGAAAGTCCTGCAGAGTCTATCCTTATTCTTTTTCCAATTCTACCACTAACCGTATGCAATTTTATAATACTGAAAAATATTTGGTTATTAATAGATACAATTATTTGGAGAAAAAACTATTACATGTTTTATTTTATAAAAAACATGAATATAAATTAGTATATACTATTATTAGTTCAATGAAAGTTAAATAAGTTTAAGGAAATAATTTTATTTGACCACAAATACAAATATCTTCTAGAATTGGATCTGGAAAGCTGGCAGTCGTACTTGTACAGTACAAACTACAATATATAATATGATGTAAGATTACTAGCTGTTATAATATAATAAGTACAGACATATTGTACAATGAAATTTTTATATATAATATTTTTTGGCTATTTATGGAACAATATTAAATTTTTCATTAGTTCTAGTCAGTGATATATTAGTAAAAAAATTCGGGAGTATACGCCATTCTAAAAACAATTTAGGACCCAAAAAAAAATGTTTTATCGCTTCGCTCGAAAATCATTCATTCTACATTTCAAGCTTACAACTTTCAACTTTCAAATTTTCTTTTATTAGATTTTTACATTCTAATCGAAGTAATGAAGCTTTTAATTTTAAAATTACATTTATTTTTCTGTGAGCAACTATTTGGATAAAAGGAGTGGAGTAAGCATTTTGGGGAAAAGATTTTATTTGATAAAAAATTCATTCTAGTTGGTACTTCAAAGAGGTAATTTTTTCATTTTTCCAGTAGTTTTCTTAAGCACAATGAAAACTTACTGAAAATAGGTGAACATTTTTATAAATATCAAAAATGTTCAAAACAATTTTACAATTTAATAGAACCATTTTTCAGTAAATTGTGTATTGTTTTGAAGTATGATTTTTTTATATAAGTATATTGTGTACACTTTTTTCATAGGAATCGTGTTGGATTTGTTTTTAGTTGATATTATAATAAGGTTAATTTTAAATTTTCAAACAATTATTTTTCGTGTATTTTATAGTAATCTTAACATTTATATTATTTATTTTTGTCGTATAAGGTATACGATAGTTACGGCCATATACCCACGTATCATCAATATCTCATAAGCTATATACGCCGTGGATAAAAATAGCGTGTTGGTTATACGTCGTATATCCACGTATACCCTCCAATACACAACTGGTCCTAATAAGTCAAATAATTGTCTAATTTGATTGTAAAATAACGATTTCAAAAACATTACATTGGAAAATATGGGTTGTTAAAAATATGATTTCGTTTATTTTATCGTCTATTATTATTGTATTGTACAAAAATGTATTTTTATTTCAAACATGTACAAGGCCTTGATAGACGCGACCCTGAATCACCGGATGCCTAAAAAACACTCCAATAAACAAAGTGTACGTCTTATCTGGTGTAGTCTCACCCAAAATTCGACGATCCGTACACGCTGACCCGGGAAATGACGAAGGATAGCCTTACACGTGATGTAGGTTAGGTTAGGTTAGGCCTAACCTAACCTTAAACGTGTACATATCGGCTTCCGTCTAGAAACAGTTTTCCGAAGGGAACAAAGTGTATTATGAAAAACTTCAGTGACGGACATCGTGGATATACTGATAACAGAAAATCTTGGACCGGGTTACAATAACAAATGAGCAACTTAAGAAATCTATACGAACAATGTGGTCCAGTACTGGTCGGGTACTATATATGGAAATTTGGGAATCGAAGACTCGAGTTACCAATGCAACGGAAAAGTTACCTGCAATAACTATAATAATTATCTTTAAATCATATTACTTTATTTTATTTCATATTACTTTTATTCATTTTCTATATATATATATACATATTATTTATTATATATATTATTATATATTATATATATACTTTATTTCTTTTGTAAATTACAGTATATTTGTACACAACCATTTTTGTTTAACACGATAATAATAATTATTATTATAGTTTGTTGTTATATGTATAGCACCGATAATTATTTAAAACAGTTAGACATATTTATAGTATTTCTATATAGGTATTCATTCACTTTGATGGTGATCATGAGAAGGAAGTCGGATATAAATGTACAATGTTTCGGGTATATCCGAGGCCACGACGTAATGTTCTATTCGAGAAGTATTATTATTTTCGAGCGGTGAAAAATGTGTAGAAAATGACGAAACCAAAACGATTTATAAATAAAAGTAGGTACCTACATGTTATATACCTAACTATATGTATAATACATTAGGTATACAAATAAATTGCATCTAATCATGTTTATAAATTCCAATTGTTATTTAAAATTAAATTCCAAAACTATATTATATATAAAAATAAAATCTTCCAGGAGGGCTGGGAGGGGAACATGGGAGGTTGCTCCCCCTCTTGAATTCGTTCACTGTTTTGATCCGTTTCATCAAAAATATTCTTCAGTCTTCTACACCGTTCCTGTGATGGTGTTTTGTTCTTCAAACTCGTGGCCATTCTGTTTCAGTAATTCGTTAAATACATATGTGTGGTTCATCGACTAATAGTTATTTTAAACAAGGCAAGGACTAAATAATTATAATTTGATAAATACTGGAAATACTGACGTGTAAGTGATTATTATTTTTCTTGTACAATTTTAAATTTTTGGTTAAAATCTATTTTCAATCTGTATATTATAATAATAAATCATATACAAAGATAAATTATTATATTCTTTATTAATTTAAGTATATATTTAAAATGAGTATATCTATTAGAATACGTTGAAAAATATTTGAAATAAATATTTATATAAAATTACATGAAATTACATTTAAATAAATCAAATTTTGTAATAAGTACTATTTCATTATTATACTTTGTTTTGTGTTTTATATTTTTAGGTACAAATATACATGAAAAAATATTTGAATATCTAACAAGTATCTTATTTTACATAAGAAATATTTTTAAATAATGGTGTAGATATAATTTTTTTTTTATTGATAAAAATTAATGGCTCTAATTTCAGAAGTTAATAATCTACATTATATTTCCAAATAAGAATAGATAAACTAGGCGTATATACATTAAATAATAATTAAGGGAATTCATTTTGCGTTTTTGAGGAATTTAATAGTTTCTGTGATTTTTCGATTCTATAGTTATATTTTTTCTGTTGTGATTACATTTCGAAGTTGGACTGACCTCACAGTATTAAATATAATACATTCCAATTTCCAATATTATATATGTATGCCAATTATGTGTTCTATGCGCGTTATTATTGAGTTATTGACTATTGTGGTCGAAGTTTCTCTTATTGTCGGAATACCTCTTACTGGGGTATTAGTAATTAATTTTTCACATTACATTTTATGCTGGAAATTTTATATTATTTGATTGCTTTTCATAAGTATATTATATTATTTTATATTGTCAATATTATGTTAAATGCTAATAAATGAAATCGTATTATGTTAATTAAATACGTAATATATTATATAGGTAGGTAATTGGTTAATGGTAAGTATAGGTAATCAAAATATTATTATTGATTCCTATATAAAACGATTATATACTACCTATACCTATATTTTATATGAATATTTAAAATGATGTTTATAATGTGAAATGAATTCACCACATATGCAAGGTCACATATTCTCAGGGTCCAGTGCCCCATGGGCCGTGGCAACAACATTATAGCAGCTGCTATACATAGTTTATTTATTAGTTAACATACCTATCTATTCAGGTCATATTATGCAACTGTTCGGGTTGAATAGGCTCATAGGACCTCATATTTGTAAACGATATATTTAGAATGTATTATTAGGTACATCAAAATGGATTATCGTTGTCATATTTAGATAATATGTTAATATAATATGCACAACAAACACTCATTTACTAAAACAAAAATACTTTTATTTATTTATTAAAACTACAAAACTATATAATATTTATTATACATATATCTTTCATCCGAGTAACCCTTAGGTTGGAGGGTAGTTATTAAATCCACAGGTGAAGCGAAGTACGAGTTCCGACGAGTTGACCGAAATGATTTGAATTAAAAAAAATATGCACGGTTAAGTTATAACGATTATAGTTTATTATTACACGGTTAGAGTGTTTTTAGATGTTTTAACTGGACTTGCGTTTTAAGATTTTTGAACCCGACTATCGTTTTTAAATGTTTGAATTCGACTGATTAATATTACGAAAATACACATGCATCTCGTACTCTGCGCCTCTGTATGCCTAGGTACCTAAGTAAAAACGCCGAAAGAGACATAAAGTGACGATTCAGTGAAATATTGTGTAGTTACATAGGTATAATAATGATAAGAACATTTTAATAACGTGCTTACATGGAATTACTTCATAATTGTACGTTGTATTTTAATTATACTCATGTTTATAACATTATAAACATTCAAGAAAATATTTAATCACCGTTCAATGCTAAGTCATTTTATTATTATCGTAAAGGCCTCAGTACACTATATTGTATATTGTTAAATTAGATTAGGTGTAGATATTGCATATCGGTTTAAATAGCATAATAAGTACATATAATATCCTATAACACGACCAGATATATTGAGATGCTAATCGTTGCATTCAGGCTATATAGGTCGTTAATGATAGATGTTTAGAAATATTATTTGTTTCTTTTTTTCGTCGTTTCATTTAAACGCATGTTTACAATTAAGTTTTCAGTACTAGTATAAATTATATTAATATTAAACCGTTTTCATAGGTACAAGCCAATATTATCGTTATTGATATCGGTAGTTATTAGACGTTACGTCCCATACATACGTACTTACATAATATACTTACATACATCAATTGTACTTGTTAAATTATGATAAATCCAATTCTCTTTGCACGTTATACGTTTCTAAACATAAGTTTAGACACCTTATATACAGAGCCGGATTAAGTACTTTGGGGGCCGTAAGCAAATGATTCAGATGGGCCTAATTAATTACTTAATAAATATAGGTAACATCAATAAAATATATGAAGATTATTGTTTTTTATTATATATTATAGTCTCTCTCCAAATTTAGGGAGGAGTGAATACTACAAATAACAAAATATTATATTTCATTATTTTATAAATGAATATAAATAAGATTTAATACAAAACCATGTTAAATTGAAAATTTTTATTCTATCAAAACATTTTTTGTATTCTATCAAATTAGTCG